>VZSR01000262.1:5303360-5355367 GCA_013398615.1 Brachypodius melanocephalos | reverse complement strand
GGGGTTGGTTTGGGGTTTTTGGTTGGTTGGTTGGGTTGGTTTGGTTTCCTCCTAATCCTGCCAGCTGTGCAGTCTTGGTTATATATTTGTACTAAATGGAATAGCATTTGTAATTTAGGCTATATCTGATCTATACAGCTATATTTTCCCTAAAAGGGAGTGTCTATTATCAGCAATTATTGTTATACTGTATTGCTCCCCTGGTGGTTTACAATCAAGAACTTCAATGCCAGCTTGTGTTTTGCCTCTACTTCCAAAGGCCTTCATTTTCTAGCAGTCCCTGACTGCCACAGATCTTTCTCCTGTCCTGCTGCATGAGGACCTTACAGCTTTGCTTCCTTTTCTTCACATAAACTGCAATCAGTTCACCTTTTATGTACTCTTCTCAATTTATTGAAGTAGCAACGAGTCAAGTGCTGTATACTTCAAATCATGAAGTAATTAAAATTTGTAAGAAAGATATCATTGTGTTCAATGGCAGGAATGGGGAAAGAAATAACTAACCATATTCAATTAGAGCCAAAAAGAATTCCGTAAAAAGCTTCTGCACTCTCAGAGAAACCAGATGGTTCAGGACTCATACAGTGTATAGATGTGTTGCTATCTGAATGTTAGAGAAAATATAGAGCTGATAGAACAAATCCTGCACTCGCCAGAGCATAAATCTGCAATAATTCTATTAGCCTTTGTGAATATATGTCACTGCCAGGGAAATCAGAATGACTCTTTGTTTTACCTGCTTTATGTGATGAACAACACAATCATCATAAATACAGTGTCAGAAAACCCCAAGTGTTGCATCACAGGGATGAGAATAGATTTCCTTTAATGTTGCTGGGCAGCAATTCAGACAAATAGATGCTCCTGGTGAATACACACTGTAATGTCCAGCTCCTGCTCTTAACACAGCGAATGAAACTTTTATTTCAAACTTAACTTCAATAAGAACAAAAAGAAACTCTGGTCATTTGCTGTCTGCTTTTCTTAAGTTTGCTCTAGGCAGTTTTTAAATGACATCTTAGAAAGTGTGGAGAAAAATAAAGAATTTAGGTTGAAGCTTTTAATTTCCTTTAGCTAGATTTCAGATTTTTGTGGGAATAAACTGTTGCAACATGAAGATTTATCTTAAGTTTAAACAAAAGCAAAATCATAATAAATAGTTGAACAGTATATTAACTCTTGTTTTTCCTTGTCCCTATTCTGGATAGAAAGTAATTTTTTAAAGGAAAAAAAAAATCAGTATTTTATATATGTGAACAAATTAGCATTGTACTGGACACTGTTTACAGTGGAAGGCCAGGTTTATTCACCTGTGGTTTGTTCACTGGAAGGCTGAACTCAGGTATGAAGTCTCCAAGCAGGGAGCAGCTTGATATATCCATGTCTGGAAAAGGAGCTGTGAAAGGATTCAGCAAGAGAGGGGGTGGACAGCATCAGGCCCAAGTTTCTGTCCATACTACCTAGGCTCATAGGTCTCTGTTTTCTGAACAATTCTGGCCTAGGAGCAAAGCAGGACATCTGAGGCTGTGTGTGCTGAAAACAGTACTTTGGTTTACAGCCTGAAGCAGGTCACAGACCTATTTGGTGCTCAGTCTCACTGCACTGCTTTTGGAGCTCTGTGAATTGGTTCAGGGAGAAGGAAGGAAGTAAGGAGGGGTGCACCTACTGCCTGTTATTTTTCCTCAATTAAACTAGAATATCACAAAATGTGTAGAAGTTGTTGTTACTACAAAATTAGTCTGATCTTTGGCTTTGTGTCTGAATGTGCAGGAGCTATGAATCATTAGGAATCAGTTCATAAACCAATGTAAACCCTTATTTACCTAACAGGGAGCTATCCCTTCTAAAAAATGCCTTTAGGGTTAATGACAATTTTCCATAAATAATATTCCTAGCAGGCATTATGAAGCCAGAAACTAGTCATGGTAACAGACATCCTAAAATACTGAGGATGATGTCTACCATCAGCTAGACATGGATTTACAGGGCAAATACAGATTTATAGCACCAAATTAGCACCGTGTGAAGCAACACAAACTGTTACACACCATGGAAGAGGCAGTTCCATGGTTGCCATCCATTTCAGAAAAATCAGGAACTGGAAAGGAGATGCATTGCAGGCAGTGACAGTTTACTGAAAGATGACAGGTAGTGGCAATGGTATTCTGAAAGGCAGACTTCTGCCATGGCAGAGGTGGGGATGGGAATGTCACAGCACCTAAAGGAGGAAAAATGTCTCCAGATGTCACACTGCATTGATCTCATGGGAAAGAGGGTAGAGGTTCCTGTTGTCTGCCAGGCCAGCCTACTGGTTCTTGCCATAGATGACAGGCTCCAATGGAAATCTTCTATGGTTTTTAATCTAAAGCATATTTCTAAAAGCATATGGCTCACTGCTGCTACTGCCAACCATTTGTGTTGACGTCAAGCAAGGCACTACAAACAAAGGTTCTACTCCCTGATCTAACATGCCTTTCTGCACTGTAGTACTAAGAGACAAAGGGACTGCTTTTATATCCTATATTTTGGCTGACACAAAACTAAGAGTGCTATTTGTGGCATACATAATTTTTTTCATAATAAGAGATTCACACCTTTATTTTTTAAATACAAAGAAACTTCATATTTTTACAGTATTCATAAACAAATTAGAATAAAAGCAGTCAAAACTGGATGGTACAATATTCATACCTTCATGAAGTTCAGAATTGCCATGTACTTCTAGCTTTTACTAAACATGGCTGACTACTTAATGTGCTGATTTATGTTTGAGATAATCTGCAACTCCAATAACGTAACATGAAATTTGTATTTTGAAATATAAGATCTTAATTATTCTAATCCTCTTCAAAAGTCTTTTAAAACACAATACCTTTATCCAGTGTCAGGAGTTTGTGTGTGGCTTAGCAGCAGAAAATGGACACAATGAGGAGTGTGCCAGCCAGAGTCTGCATGAAATTGATATTAGCAGAAATCTCTGTTTGAAATAACAGTTATGTATTCAGCTGAATTCATTTACAGACCTGACAAAAATTCAGAAAAATATTGTGAATCAAAAATAAATGTGTTTACGAGGCAAAAATGTAACAGATCATATTGTCAGGCTGATTCTAGTGGTTATAATATGTATTCAGAATTTGAGTCTTCTCATGTCAAAAATCCTCACATATTAAACACATTTTGAGCATTTCTGTTCCACTGAATTTCCTAGGGGAAAATCTTCCTTAAGGTGAAAAAACCCAGTACAGATCTATAAGTGTATACACAAACCAGATAAGCTTATTTTGAATAGGACAAGGATCTCACATTTCGTACACTTTTTGTTTCTTAGCAAATTATTGAAGTCCTTTCTATTTGCTAGACAAATCTTGCAAAATTCAGAAAACATATTTTAGAAGAATTGCCTGTATTAATTGTAAGATTTCAACAAAGCTGGACATGCCTTCAAATATTTCTTTCTTAGGTACTTGACTGTATTATCTGTCATACTGCTTTTGAATTACCATTTAGAGAAATGTTCTTCAGTAACTCTGAGTAATAAGGTGACAGAAATGTGATCAGCTGTTGGAGTTATATTTGCACACCTTGAAAAACTGATTGCCATGTTGCATCTCTGTATGAAGAGCCCAAATTCTGCTCTCCCACACACTTCTGCAACAAATTGATCTAAGATGAATTGTGATGATGGTGCTGCAAGCAGGATTCAACTTCTATATGAACATCAGTCCAAAATGGTAACCCAGGCCAACAAATCCATTTCCCTGTACTAACAGGCATCTGCAGAGTCTTGAACGTCCTAAGTCCCATGCTTCTTGCTATAATAGTCCCCAAGTTTTATTTGGGACAAACAACAACTACAACAAATATTTTTTTTTTAAATCTACAATGACCTACAGAAAGTAAGCAGGATGAATAAAAATTATTGCTAATACTGTAGATTCCAGTATAGGAGGATTTAAAAAAAAAAAAAATTGCATAAGGTACCTAGGACAAAGACTGTGCCCTTCAATATAGAGAAACACAATAAAACAAGCAAAAACCCTTGTAACAGTTCCACTTGGATTAGGGGAAAAGTTCTTCCTGGTCCTAAATCTGGCTATTAGTTTAACTATAAGCTTACTTCAAATGACACCAAGAGTGTTTCAGCACTGTGCCTTTGCATCCTGTCTAGACATGTGGCCTATTTCCAGTTGGCTGGTCATTAGAGGAACAGAACAAAAGTTAAACAAGAAAACATCCTATGAGGCAATTTATACATCAAGAGAGAAAAAGAAAAAAATAATCCCTCTTGGCCCAAAGGCAGCCAGTGAGTGCCCTGAAGCAGAGAATTATTATAATATATGTCACGAGCATGCAGTGATCCAATTTTCTTTCAAAACTTCTTGGAAACTTGGACCCAAAGATTTACATCTGTCCAACCTTGTGTTTGGTATTTGAAGGTGTAGGCATCAAAACAGATTTTTGCAAGTATAACTTCTTACTCTAGAAAATAAAAGAGAAGCTTTTATCTCTGTAGAATACATAAAAAAATACTGATCTAAAGTGACATTTCAAAGCCTGAAGTCAGCAAAATAAGCACCCCATGCCCAGAACCTGCTGGTCACTGGTCATCTTGGAAATGTAGTTAAAGAGCAGATGTTCAGGCAAAGAAACTGGGAGCAGAGATTTCACAGCAGCATATAGAGTGCCCTGTGAAAGCCTTGAATGAAAGGTCCATGCCATTCTGTTTCCATATCACATATTAAAATTCATTGCTTGGACATGCATTACTCAGAAGACCAGAGCACAAGAACCTGTATTAGTAAGATTTGATACTTGACTGGATTTCTGAGAAGTCTCATTTCATGTTCTAGGCACGGCAGTTAAATTCAGTCACAAGAGGCCTGTTACATGAGTAGAAAGAAATAAAGTTGTGGTGAAGGCAATGAGGATCATAGGAATATAAATATTTGGGCACATAAGAGTTCTAATTTATTTCTGTAGCATCCTAAGCTCTTTTTCTCTGACGTATCTACTTTGCTTTTATTAAGTTATCCATTCCTATTTGATTATATAGGCTAATCAAATATAGAATCTATGAAGATGAACATATTGCCCTCATCTAGACTATTATATTGGTCTATGTGTATGTCTCTATGTGCATTTCTGAACAGAAGGAAAGAAACTAATTGTTTTTATTTCTGCTAACTTGGGAAGAAATATCCATTCTTTTTATTAGAGGTAAATTTGTTTCAAAGAATACATATGTTTGTATTGCAGTAGTGCTAAAATTCCAGCTGGAGAGGGATTCCATGCCTATTTGGCATGCTCTGTACACATCTATCTGTAACAAAAAGTGTGCCTGATCTCCAAACCATACCATTTGCATAGTTAATGGGGGATAACCGTGGATACAATAGACTGCAGCAGAATGAAGAAATAGAGACACAGTTGAATCAGCCATAGCAGGCATCAACCTGAAATGAGCCAAAGACTGATCTTACAGCCCTTAGTCAAAGCAAAGTGTTCTGTTATCTGTATGTGCCCCTGCTTTGCAATGTGTAGAAGGAAAACCCTTCAGAAAGGTCATTCCCATTTCTCACCATCATTTGTTGCCAGTGATTTCAATGACAAAAGGAGGACTATTACTAATTTAGTATATACATATTACAAAGAGAAGGGTTTACACTGATCCACATGATCATGATGATTAAAAGGAAATAAAATGGAGTCTTCTTGTAGAAATAATATTTTAGATTACAAAAGATGGCAATAAAAATGGCAATAAAAAACAAAGATACTCTAAAGGAAAGAAGATGTACAGTCAGATTTGCAAGCAAATTAATACAAGTTCACTTCCACTAGATAGGATTAAATAATACAGGAAAATGATAATTTACTTTATATGCATTTAAAACCATCAACTTGAATAGCGCTTAGATTGCTTAAAGGTAGAAGTCCCATTCACTGCATAAGATGTGTGAGAGACTTTATAATACATTTTTAATTTAATTCCTTTTAATAGCAGATATTGTTGCATCAAACCAATTTCTAACAGATTATTTTTACACTACCAAAATCACAATCACTGAGCAGAAGTGGTCACTCATGTTGCATTTTTTGGCATTTCGGCAGTTGCTAACCCATAAAAAATTGCATAAATGAACATATCTTATGATAGAAATTCCTTCTTGGTAAGAAAAATAATTTGTTATCATTTGCAAATTAATGCATACTTTTAATTTTTAACATATTGCATTCTTGAAAAACTAGAAAGAATAAGATTGTAGTGTCTAAAAAAATACATCTTCAATATTTTCAATTAAAAAAAAATCTTTCTCCAAATATATACAAATAAGATTTTTTCCTGTGCATTCGATACATAGCTAGTGACTCATGAATTATAGCACTTAAGTACCAAATTGGATAGCTGACATCCCACAGAGTGAGAAAATGCCTTCTCTCTCCTCTGAACAACCTTTTCCCAGGGCTTCCTGATTAAAGAAAAGAAAAAGGATTCATAAACTGTACTCTTTTTCCCCCTAGGGATTGGGGGTATATTTGCATTGAATTCTTGATTTCCTGATTTCACATACTACAATGAACCACAGATTTCTCTAGCTTTAGTACCACAGGAGCTGAGGTTGGGTACCTAATGCTCCCCTTGTCCTCTTTAGGTTGTCTTTCTACTCAGCCTGCTTCTTTTGATAGTCTCAACTCATTGAGTCCCATCAGGAATGGATGTCATGGAAATATACTTGGAACAGTGATGAGGATATAGCAGAATGAACATGCTATCAAACTGGGTATGTCTTCAATTGTAGGAAACGTACGTATTACTGTAGGAAAATATAGCTACATATTGCAGCTATATAGTGAAATAGTATATCATCCAGACCTCAGCTTATATGGGTATGTAGCAAATTTAGAACATCACGTAACCAGAAATCCAGTGCTTGGATTGTGTAATACCCCAGAGTGATGCAGGGGTAGTCTAGGTCCATACGTGGGTGAGGTTTGTCTGAGGACATACATATGATAGAGAAAGACATTGCTTTCTGGCTATTTTTTTTGAAGTTGTAAACAACCTTTTCCAAAATATATAGTTTTGCATATGTATTTAGGAAAGGAAGACATGTGCCATTCATTTGAGAAAAAGATGGACTAATTATCAGGCAGCCAGATGGTAAAATACAAACTATAATTCACAGGCAATCATTCAGCACAGATCAACACCTCCCGTATGGCTCCCACACCCCAACACCAGTTAAAAATACAGAGCTGCAGAAATGAAATGCTGCAATGATCTCAAGAAACTATCTAATCCATCTTCTTGCATGCAACAGGGAAAATTTTGGTCATTGCAATACAATTTTATTCCATGGAAAGTCTCTATGGACAAAAGGTTTCAGTAGTTAAAAATTCCTTCATATGCAAAATAGACAACAACAATAAATTCTCCTAAACCATGGAGCAAAACCTCGAGCAATTCACTGAAACCTAAACCACAAAAACAGAATAACCACAACACATCCTGGCTGCTGCAGACATGTGTTTCTTTAATGTGGTTACAAGTAGAGCATGCACCAGGAATCTTTTATTGCACATGGGATCATCCACATACAAACTGAGCAAACCAAAAAATACATTTCTAAAACATGTGCAAAAAACCCAGCATCTGACAGACTGTAATATAAGCTTTGCTGTATTGGGCTCACAGAAAGCAATAAGATGGACAAGTTCTAAGAACCTAAATAGAATATGAACAACATTCACCACAATTCAGAGCCAAGAAAAGCACTGATGAATCTGCGCAGGCAGGGATGCAGCTGCCGCGGGCTGTGTGTGTGTAACAATGCAGGTGCTCCTGCCTTGCCACAAAACACAAATCATGAGCTGTCCTGAGCACTGGCAGCCAGGAAGGGGACCAAAAACCTATGAACACTTGTAAATTTTTTGTCATAAAAATTTACTTTAATTGATGGTAATTCCTATGCTCACTCTGGACTCAGACACATGTAAGTCAGGGGTCTTCCTTGTGCAACTCTTGATTTGCACCTGAGAAATGTTGCTGTGGCACCCTATGGTCTGGAGACCAGTTTTGAGTTTGTTTTTGTGCCATAGTGCTGGGTGTACAACACACCACCTGCTGACTGCTGAGGACAAATGGCACAGAATGGCATCTTACTGTGGTTTATAATTAATTCTAGATTTCTGCACTTGGTTCTCTAAGAAAAAAGAGGCAGTAAAAGCCTTCTTACATATTCACAATTGTCAGCAGAGAATATATTTGGGGTGTGCTCAGAAGAGAAAATAAGAAGTCAGAATGTATGTACTTAATTAGTGCCATTTCTGCACAAAACTCCCAATTAACATTCATGGTAATCTGCTTTAAAGAACTGCTGCTTTTTCTATTTCTACATTTGCTGGTTGGTTGGGTTGAGTTTTTTCACTTCCTGAGTAAGAGAAAGCAGGACAGGAATGCTGAGTTTCTTTCCATTGAAAACGTTACTGGTGAACATGACCAGAGCCACTTCTCCGCTGGCACTGGTGGCAGACAAAAGGTCCAGCTTCCAAATAGTGCTGGCTTTTTGGTGCCCTCACATGTGAACTGTGGGTGACAAAGTCTGATCTAAAGTTGCCACAGCTCAGCCTTTTGAAACCTCAACAATGTTGGGAGATGTGAAGCCAGAAGGAGAGCGGTGAGCGCTGGGAGGTATCTGTGACTGCCAACACCATCTGCCTGGTTTCACAACCTTGTTCGTTTTGCCTGTCACCTTCAAGACCAAATCCAGTGCAGTTGCCTGGTCCAATGCCAGGATGCCTAGTCAAATGCCAGGATGCCTGGTCAAATGCCCAATCAAATGCTATATACACTAGAAAATTGCAACTAGATCTTTACCTGGGAAAGTTTATGAAGGAAAGGAAAGCTTTTTGGTTTTCAGGTTTAGCCTCAAAATGTACTTGCACAACTCCTGTGGCTAGCAGTGTGTGCTAGGGGTTTTTCGCCTGTTTGGTGCTTTAAAATTTAACTTTCCATATGCACTGCAAATGTAATAGGCATATACCTTTTATTTATATTTTCATTTACAAACTGACACATTTGAAATATTTTGGGATGTAAGTACATAATGGAAAAACAGAGTATATCAAAGAACTGAACACATAAAATGTGAGAAATGCATTTTGCATGCATATATAGTGTAAACACAAATTCAACTGTATTTTCTACAAGAACTATCGAATGCCTGGTAGCAGATTTTCTCACATTAACCTGGCCACCTGAAATTTAACACCGTGAAACAATAAGGGCAGATATTACATTTATTCAGCTGATATACAGCTGTCTTGCATATTCAGATTTTGCTGGAATGCTAATTGGAAATTTGAATGTCAGGCTCTTGTTAACAGACTAGTCCCTGAGGGATACCTGCATTACAATACATTCCCTCCTCCTCTGTTCCTCCAGTTGGAGATGACCTCTGCCTGAGTTCTGCTCTTCCCACAATACTTTGGATGCTTAAGGAAAGCCTGCTTAAGGTAAGTCAAGAACCCTGGGAGAAACAAAAGTGGCTTTGTTGAATGTGAAAATGCTTAGGAAGCCTGTGAAGTGGGTGCTATGTACTTAGTTTCCCTGGAGTTTCATTTTCACAAGATTACAAAACAGTGCATTTCAAATAACAGACCAGACGGGCTGTGTTTCACTGACTGCACAGATTCCCTGCTCAGATGTTCCCAACAGCTCTGCTTTCTAAATGGGAAGAATGTAACTGCTCCCACCATGAACTGTCACTGCCTACTTCTACACGTGCTAAATCTTTCTGGGGATTCATATTTTTTGTTGCAATATTTGCATAGTGCTTGACATCTGCAAGGTAATTTCATAATCTTAAGCAATTTATTCAGACAACCATACATTTCTAGGCACTTTTTTCTGCAAGAAGCCCTGTAGTGAGTCAAAGGGTGTTGGTGGTCTTGCTCTTTTTCAGAATGAAGTGTTCCACTCCATGGAGCAACTGCATCAGAATCATGTAGTCAAATTACATAAATAATCCAGGATGAGGGTGGTTGCTCCTGGAATTCGATAAGTACTTCTGAAATCTTTGATTTATTTCTGAGGCAAACATTGTATTTGGAGTACAAATTAAAAATTTCTGCAGCCTTTGTAAATGATAATTTTAACTACTCAAACTATGGAAGACATCTTAATGTATTGAAACAAAAGATTTCTCCTTCTTCTGAGCAAGATTCTTTTCCTAATGGAAAAGAAAGCCAGAATGCAAAGGAAAATATCCCTCTTGGAGCTGACTACTTTGCTGAGAGTAAAATAGAAAATGTATTCCTTAGCATTCCTCAGTAGGGCCATTAGCAAGAACTGATTTTGTAAGATTTTTTCTATGTATTTACCCCAGATTAAATATGATCTGCACTGTGACATTATCTTGATAAAGCAAAGTATCCTAAAAGGTTTAGACAAACATGACTTGAAGACAGGAGACCTTTTGTCCAGAACCCCCATATTCATATGAGTTGCAAGCTACAAGCACATGGGATGTGTGCTACAATCAGAGTCATGGCCACAGTGGAACAAGAGAGGCACCATATGGTGACAGATGTGAGGGCCACCATCTCAGGGTGCTCCACAGGTCCAGGGCAGGCTCTGGAAGAAGCATCTGGCAGCTGAGATGAACAAAGAGGGCAGTGAGACCAGGGGGAAAGAGCTCCAGAGAAAAGAGTGCTGGGGGGAATAAAGCAAACATGTCTGGCCTACCATATCCTGCTCTTTTCTGAATACAATAAACAGCTTTGTGCATGGCCCTGCAAGGCCTATGTATAACCCATGCTCAGTTAATTTATCTTATTAAAATAATTTTATCTGGGGAGAGAAAAAAAAATCTATGAACATTTCCTGCTTCTGAAATTCACTTGTACAAGCAAAACCTCTGATATTGCCTTTCTTACAATTTCACTTACGTCTGTTTCATACTACCCCAATCTCAGTTGTTTCAGCCAACGTTTTACAACGTCACACCTAAGGCCAGAGTGGGTCCCTTACAAGAAACTTAAAGTATCGTGATCTTGGAGGGGATTTTTCATCTTGTGGGATAATTTTTTTATGAGGATATTCAGAGTATAGTTTTTATACACCTTTTAAATGTTGTGTATAAAGGGCCATAAACAGCCTTTGGGGAAATGAAAGTCTGAAATCACTATGTGGAAAGTTTCAAATATTTGTGAGATTGACTTTTTACAGACTGATTAGATATACAACTCTACTAGCAAAAAGGATAGTTCTCTGCATATTATGTATTGTTCCTATTTATGCTTCCCCTTCTCACAAACCATGCTTTGCATTTAGCCTTTTGTCTAACATGTAGGTGACTGCTCTACAGTTTTGGGGTTTGTCTTTCGATTTCTCAGTCTGCAGTATTTGAAATTCAATGAATATTAGATTTTGCATATTTGAGTTGGGTGAAGATTTTATTGGAATTTTGACTAAGGGGCTCTAAGATAAAATTCTAACCCCTTTAATGCTTGTAGCACTCATAGACACACACAGTGTACAGCGTGCACCTTTGTAAGGGAACTTCTTCTCTTTCATTTTTTGCATTAACAATATGGTCCCCTGTAAAAATAAAAAGCCTGCCCAGAAAAGGTGAATAGTGTTAGTCCACTAGCATCACCCCTCCCTCTATCAGTACTGTGTCCTGCTGCTCTTCATTCCCCATCCTAAGCTGTGTGCTGCAGGGCAGTGGTCATTCTTCTGCTAAAAAAATGGCTTCTGTGATGCTCAAATGATGTTAAAATGTGGGGAATGTGTATAAATCCACCACAGCCAGCTATAATGAAGTGAAGACCGTTACAAACACCATGCTCCTCCCAGTTGCACATGTATTTATAAGACTCCCTCAGGCACTGCATGACATTGTGAGGACACAGTGACTGAAATAATGAGTAGCCACTGTGTAGTAACACGTCATTTTATAGCAAGGAACCTGTGTTCCACACAAAGATTGATTAGAATTAGATGGTAAAAAATGCATTGCAGTTTGTACCCTGATGAAATTGCTGGAGTGATCATTAAAATGGTAGCCAGGTCCTCCTGAAGCAAACACGCTTTCCCCAAGGCACTTTTCCGAGTTCTAGATATCAGTTCTGGGATGGAAATGGTCGTATACACTGATACACATAAATGTAATTTTGTGGTGTGCAGTAGAGTAGAGAGCTCACGTGCCTACCAAACTCCAGTCAAAACAGGTGTTCCCACACCCCCTTTGCTGTTCCAGAATTCAGCAAACCTGCACTCAGTTCTTTGTCTCTACTGTGCCACTGCAGTATTGTCCATGTGGGTAAAAGCCTAATCCAGTTGCTTTTACTGGCAAAATTCCCACTGACCTGCATAGAAAGAGATTTTAATTCTTAATCTTTGTGTTCCTCATGTATCTGGTAAATAAAGAAGATATTTAATTTCTCCAAGTACATCTGTTTATTTCGACTATATAACCCCTTTGGACAAAGACTCTTGTTAATTTGTGCTGTTCTTTAAAATGAATGTCAGTAATAATCTGTGTCATCCCCAAGTTAAGTAACATCAATGTATGAGAACCCAAACATCAATATTGTAGGTTTCTAAAAATCAAGTGTGCTCGCCAATGGGTAGAAAAGTACAGCTGGCAATTTGCTGGTCTGCACTACACCAGCTGCCAACCCAGAAAGAATAGACATTTTCCTGCAGTTCACTGGAAACTTAGAGCAGCTCATCTGCCCCAAGCACATTGAACAACTAGACCTTTCTCTATACTCTTACGAAAAGGCTGATTATTGCAGCATAGCAGATGCTTTACAAAATAGCCCATTCTCTATTGAGCTAGATTAATATGGCTTAGAATATTAAACTTAGTCTTAGATAATATCTAGCACAATATCTACTCAGTCTCATCTGAAATCTTTCTGGGTTACAGTGATTTAAATAATACTTAAATAATTACTGTGGGAATTAACTGATATTTAGCAATTTCAATTTTATTACAGCCCTTGCCCTTTGAAAGTCAAAGATGAAGTGATAGATTCTATAGGAAAAATTGACACTTTGAAAACTCAGCTGTAGTTAATGCTAACAGAAAGATCTATTGAGACAAAAATCTAATGAAATCTCATAGCAAGTTTACAATAAAAAATATTTTGTACCTATAGCACAAACTGAAAGAATTTGTTTTACTTATTCTATGTGTTCGGCAGAAGTTTTAAATATGTAAATATGGAAAGAATACTCTTTTTGTCCAAAACTGCTGAAGTTTAAATTTTATTTGTTGCTCTCCCTTCAATGAGACAGTCCATTCTACTGGGGAGCCCATATATTTTTCCAGTCTAGTAATATCTTCTTCCAGTGTGATAGATTTTGTCTTACACTGCAGTACAGAGTGAATAATTTTCCATTATAAGTAGGACTTTTCTCTCACTTCAGGGAAAAAAAAAAAGAAACCAAAAAACCCCACAAAACCACAAGCACTACATTTTCATCCCACCAGCATTTAATTCACATTGGGGTCTAGTTTTTATTCTAGTTAGTTGTGTAATTCCTGCCCATCTGTTTCTCTGCAAGCCAAGTGATTATTTTTTATTTTTGAAATGTTTTCTTCCTTTTGTATATGGCAATAAATCTTAGAGTAATATTTTGATGACCATTTGACAATTTCCACTTGTTACAGAAGACTTTTTTTTAAAAGAGCACTAAAGAGCTCCCTTAACATCCACAAAGTTCACAGCAAGTGCAGAAATTTTCTTCAGTCACAGTAGAAATGAAAGCAGGAGTGCCAGGTTTATGCTATGCATTCACAGTCAAAGGGATGTTCTAGTTTCTAAATGCAAATCCTTTAATATGGTCTCTCAGCTCTAAAAGAAGATAGAAGAATGAGGAACAGAAAAATCCTCCCTTAAATTCACATGTCAGAGTTCTGCTCAGATCATGAATAGACAGCAGAAAGTAAAATACACAAAGAAGGAAAAGAAATACTAAAGGAAAAGGGAGATGCAATAATTCAGCAGTAAAAATAGTGAAATTATCCTTGAGGTTCACTTATAATGGAAAATTAGACTCTTTAGTTTCAGGTGAAAATATGAATGTAACCTGAACTGTTGTAGAACATCTTTATTAGCATGTATTTTACTGTGTTGTCATAACTTGTCCTAGCTCTCACCCACACCACAGGAAAAGACTTCTTCCCGACCTTAGAAGCACTTAGCTTGGGCTTCAGTTGCTGAGCAAGGTCTCCTTCTTTCCTTCCTATGCGTATAAGTCCAGAACAGCTACCAGATTCAGCTGTTTGTGATATTTTTTTCCTGTACTGTATTCAAGGGGAAGAAGAAGAGCTCAGGGTGTCAGAGACTGATCACCTCCAAGGGTTGCTTCTGGAAGGAGAAGGTTATCCAGTACATTGTACCCTGAGCTACCTGGGAATACACAACCTAGTCGTTGGCTTTTGTGGCTCCTGTAGCAAATAAGCTTTCTCTTTTCAAGCTTACAGAAAAATCAATTGTTTTAATGAGACATTTCAAATAATATCACACAGTGGTGAATAGAACTGTTGGCAGCAGGTTTCCTTTACTATCCCTCCATACAAACAAAAAACTACAGAAGGGATCTACCCTCAGCACTATTGGCTCCCTAAATTTTTGTTCTCTGTTGCAGGGCTCCTGTAGCAAAGCCAAAGAATCATTCCTAAACAACAGTAAAGATACAATAGATTTAGTTTTGTCTGTTTTGAGGCATACTCACTTTATTTTTTAGCCTATCTTTCCAACGATTTGAAGTTACAAAATCACACCATTTGCTTCTTCTTTTAGCAGTCTGGCAGGCATTTCACCCCCACCCTGACCCAGTCATTTCTCATTATTTTTGGTACTCCCTGACCAATTTCAGTCCCATAAAGCAGATTGTTAGAGATCTCAAATACAACAAATGTCTACACTGAAATATAGATGCTGATTGAAGAGGAGAGACTTTACTCTGAGGTCAAGGTAGAGAGAATTCAACATGACCTTTCTAGGAGCATCCAGCTAGGCAATCAGCAGGCATGTCCTGACTGGCCACTTAACATCCACATTTTACCAGGTTAAATAAAGCTATTTTATACAGCTAAAAGCAGAAAAAATAGCTTGGACTTAATTGAAGTGGTGGTGTGGGAAGAGCTATGTTAGCACCAGCAGGCTGGGGAACTGCTGTGGTGTGAGGAGAGGGCACAGGGCTTTGAGAGAAGGCAGGATGTAGCGCAGGGGAAGCTAGGAGGATGACAGGTATCCCAGCAGTGAGGCAAAGGGACATTAGGCTGTGCTGACTGTGTTGTGGTGAGAGCATTCTACAGGATATGCTTAATTCACATATACTACACAGACCCATAAGACACCCAGCTTCACCAGTTCCACTGGCTGTGGATTATCTACATTACTGTACTTACCAGAACTTCAGAAGTGAGAAAGAGTCCATGGTTTGGAAATCCCGACAAAACTCAGACAATTGAGCTTGCAGTATGGGCCTTCCTGCTGTTAAGCAGGAGGACTGAGAAAATCCAGTAACAACTTCAGGAACAACTCCAACAATGCTGACTCAAAGGGATCCCAGAAATGTCAAATGAAACAATAATTTTTTATTTTCTCTATTCAGACAAGTCAATCTGGGACTACATTGCATACCTTTTATGTTGTGTGACTAAATTTTACCTGGCTCATTGGATTTCCATTTTGGTTTTATGGGTTGATTCTCTGTTGTCCTAATTTGTGTAACTGCATTGCTTCCTAATTTCCATGCCTCTGAGTATGGAAGAACATAACAGGAAATTACTTTCCAGTCTTGCAGAATTCTCAGTCCTCCCCCACATCTTATCTGACTGAAACTGAAGTTTTTCAAAAACATCAGAGGAAACAAGATAAAAAACAATCCCTTCATGCTGGTATAGCCCTGTAATATGGTCATTCACACAGAATCCGCATCACCACCTGAACATCCAGAGGAATTAATTTAGAGGGATTCATATCCAAGCCTATAGCAGTTCATGAATGTTTGATCTTTAATATATAGAGTGTTTATATCAAAATACAAAATACACAAAGATATATGCCTGGATCACTTGTCTGTATGATGTGTGATACAGAAAAATCAGCAAAACCTGTCTTCCCAGCCCTATCATCAAGAGCAAGCTTTTTTGATCTTCAGATTTTTGAGGTATACATGTACCTTACATGAACCTGCAAGTTTGTATGTACATGTATAAATACGGATTTGTGCACGTACAAAAATTTGATAATATCAGGCTTGCAAGCATGATTACAGAACAGCTAGATCAAAACCAGTGCTTCTGCATGCCACTCTCAGTGCAGTGAGGTTGGACATCTGTTCACCTCAGCCGTCAGTGAAGCCACAGGACTAGGTCAAGCCTCACTGCATGCAGCTGAAGTACTTTACTTTTTGTGTACTGTTTTGTTTTGCCAGTGAAGGTAATCTGCTAGGGCAGATGAATTACAGAATGTGATTGTGATTCCCTCTCTGAACAGGTCCAGCATTCTAGCTGGCTGGAACAGCCCCTGCTTGGAGTCATAAGCCAAAAGGGAAAGCAGCACAGAACAATTAGAGAGTTATATTCCTGCTCAGTTGTACTGATGGGCAGATAAGCTGCTGCATTATGCACATGTCCTTTAAAAGATTAAATAATTAAGCAACAGGTGGACATCCCTTCCAGAGAGTTTAAGATCATTAAGCAAAACTACTTGGACGCATTCCTAGACTTGCAATTATTCTTATTAGATTTAATAGTATCACAGGATAATGTGGGTAGGCAGCATCTTTTCTGATTCTGTTTGAGTGATGAGCTTTATGCTGTGTAATTGGAAGTCAAATCATAGTACCACTAGGCATTATTGTTTTCCACACTGAAATATTGTCCTTCAGCACTGTGCATAAATGATATCATAAAGATTGGAAGCCTTTGTTCTCCCTGCCTTTCAGCAAGCCCTCCAAAGAATTTATTTTAATGGTAAATAGATCAGTAAAGTGAAAAAGCAGTTGAGTGGACATTCCTCACTTCCTTGGTAACGTCAGCAGGCAAATACACTGTTATGGCTTTTCTACACAACAATAAAAAAGACAGGTAATTGTACAGACTGCCTATATAAAAGATTACCCCATCACTTTTTTGAAGACACCTCAGACCATAATGAAATAATCACACTTTATCTCCAAAGTGATAATATTCTATGCAGTGCCCTAGAAATAATACTGTTATTATATCAAATTAGATTATATCAAGGGAACTTTTTTTCCTACCTGTATTCTCTTCCCATTTGGCCAGAACTTGGCTGAGATCCACCTTTATTGAACAGTGAAGGAAGAGTAGTTGTGTCTCCAGTTTTTGCTCAAACCTCTGTGAAGTTCTTCTGGCCACCTGGAAAGCTCAGCCACACGTGAGTGATAGAGGCACATCAGCATTCTCTCTTTGAAAAGATCTAACTCTCATTAAATTTGGAACCCAGATAAGCATAGGAGAAGATGGAAGAGCAAGATGAAAGCATGAGCAATGTTCTAGTTCATATACCAGTCTGTGTACTGACAGGCTGTTTGTGTAGCAGCTGATGATGGTGCCTTCACTGTCTCCAGTGCATCTAACAAAGGGTCTTTACCCTTCTTTTTATTTAAATACGTGATTTTACCCATCACTGAAAGTCATCATTATTAGGAAGGTGAAGATGTGTCCCTCAGCATATTGAAAAAATTTATTTCAATGGAAATTAATGATGATTTTCTAGTATTAATTCTTAATTTCATAGTGTTCCATTACTGAAGAAGTCAAGGTGCTTACACTAGAAAATTAAGTGGAGAATATTCAGGTTAACTCAGAGCAAGTGTGGTCCAGCACAGTGCCTGTCTTTTAACTTCTTTGAAACAATTCCTTTGTCTGCTAAACCTTCTTATAAAGACATTTTAGCACACACGCCCTAGGGCTCCAAAGTTCTTGGTGGCTATCTCTGACTTTCCAGTTGCTCTCCCTTTCTAGGAGTTAATTCTGATTGGAACCCTGTTTTACAATTAATCTTTACTTATCACTTAAAACAACAAAATACTAGCAGGTATTTCCGTTCTTCAGTTTTCCCTCAGAGTAAGGACTTCCTAAGCTTAGATCCCTCTTCTTTTTCTAAAATGTGACTTCACCTTTATTCAGTCCATTCACTTTCTTCTACATTGTTCTGACTGCAGCCTCTTGAATATCTACCTTGTATTTCTGGTGATTTTATGATCAGCCAGATGAAATGATCAAAACTCTTGGGAAAAATATCCATTGTCCTTTTCAGATTCGAAAAATCTGTCTTGACAAGTGACCATTTCTTTCACTCAGTGATACCACATTTGAATGGATCACCACAGAAGTTCAGAGAGCAGATAGTTTCATTTCCATGTAGTACACAGGACTTTTCCCATTATGTCAAGTGACAGGTAAGCACATGAGGCTGAGTAGTCCCACATTCAAAGTGGATTTAGTGTCTAACCCAGATATACACAGAGAACCACACAAAGGTCTCCAGAGAATCACATAAGGTTTACAATACTTGCTTTGTGAGAGTAGAGCTGAAATAAATATAGAAGGGTGAGTGACTGTAATTCCAACATGAAAAGCTTTATATTCTTCAGTTCCACCCATGTGTAGTTACAATGTGTAAACATTGGTAAGGCATTTTAAGCCATGGGATTCCTTACTACCTAATTAGCAGGGGCATTGGTAGCTGCTTCCCTTCTCTGTTGCACTCACAGAGTTTGTGCCTCTCTTCAGTTGATTAGCATTTTGAATTTTGCCACAAGATTATTCTGTTTCTATAGTGATCTGGGCACTACTAGTGTAGGTTCATTTCCTATCAGTCATGGTTTACTTACGTCAGTGAGCGCATTATTTCCAACTGCATTTCTTTCATTCCTGCATCATGTAGGTCGTTATATTTATATGCAGCCAATGAGACCAACAAGTTTCTAAAATGACCAGAATATTTAGAACAGTCTCTCAAACTGTACTGTGTTCCTGCTTATTAATGTGCCATTATGTTGGGAAAGCAGAGCATAAGTAAACACTAATTAGAAAAATAGGGGGAAAAGCAAGACAATTTTAGTACAGCATTCAGCAACAAAAATCTAGGAGATAAGTTAAAAAGTCAGAACTTGCTAGTTTTACAAAAATAGAAGTATAGGATCCTAAAAACTAAACCAGAGGCTCAACAAGAAAAAGAAGAGGAAAAAATAAGGCTAAGAAAGTCTTTAGAAAATTCATTATTGCTGTTTCTCTTTATTTAAGGTCTTAGCTATTATTTCCCTTAACACGTGTATAGCTCAGGGCAGATCTCACGTTCTGATCTACCTTTTAAGTAGGCAGCTGTAAATCAGACAAATGACCTTTTCTAATTCTATGTACTGCAAACACTTCACAATTGTCTACACCAGTCTGTCTTTTTAGACTTCAGTAGGCACTATAATGATTTTTTTGTTCTCTTGGATCTTGGCTTATGAGTGTATATAATGAAGGAGGCCTCTGTTTCCAAACAAGGAGGGAATTCAAGAAGAATTTGTCACTGAATGGGACAGCTAGTAAATGAAAAGAAAACTTTCCCCAGAAATTATTCACTGTTCTTCCAGTACAAATAATACAAAATGCACTGATGTAGCTTAGCTATGACTGAGTATGAAAACATGGATGTTGTTCAGACAGTATATTTAATTATGTGTAACTTCCTCTGCTTTTAAATCATGTTTTCAATAAAAGCATTGGAATTCTAGATTATCTTGAGTTAAGCCTTTGCAAAGGAAATTAAAGCAAGTAGAAAATGCTTCCATGTCAATGGAAGACAATTAGAAAAAGGTAAAGTTTTGTAATGATGGTGGGTAAATATAAATGCAAGTGAATTTTTTAATGATCTCTGTGCTCTATTTTTCAGTAACATCAATGAGGGGTTTGGGTTGGGGAGGGGGAGTAATGAGTTTGAAGAGACAGAAGTTGAGGTATAGCTACTGAGTGTCATGATTCCTTCACTTCAGTTAATATAAACCTGAAACAAACTTGATATCTCAGAGGTGGTTATTTGATTTTGAACCTGAGCCCTTCTCTACCCCTGCCATCAATGTTCCTGGCTGTTTCATTAAAGGTACATCCATTGGAAACACACTTAAGGACTTTACAAGGCCTCATCTCAAAGCAACATTTCTGATGAGGAGAAAAATATTTATTACAGGATTTTCAGGGCAGGTAGGAGTTACCCTCTCAGCTCTTGGAACAAATGATACCTTTCCTGTTGTAATATTGCTGCTAAGTTGTGCAAGAATGTTTCTTTTTGTTAAACAATTTAACCTTCAGTAAAACTGCAAGAAAAAGCGAACTAGAGGGTACAAGTGGTTTAAGCTCTTATTTCCCAGTACAATGGAACACTGATTTGCAATGTTTGATAGGCTTTTTTGTTGGGTTGGTTTGGTTTGGTTTTGTTTTCTAATAGGTCACTGGGTGCTGGGCTTATGCATATTGCAGGTCAGCAGACATGCAGCTGGCATGCATTGGCAGTTCATTCATTTGGTTGTTTATTTTGTGCATCACCCAAGAGTCTGGTCTCCACTAAATACAAAATTTTATTACATTAACTCTGACAATCCTCAAAGATACAGAAGAAGGTGATATATCTCTACACTTAGAACAGTGTGTGTTCAGGTTCTCTGAACTTCCTATCAACAAAATGGGACCAAAGGTTCGAATCTTAAAAAGTCCTGCCCCTGGTCTCTCTTTCACAAAATAACCAAGTTCATAAGTGAAAATTCCTAACCCAAGGTGATTTTGCTGCCGGATTTGGGCACCTCCAAAGCCAGCTTCTAGCTTGCTGGGAAATCAGGCCACAGGTTTCTTTACAAATCTGGGTCTGAGAGAAAACATTGCTGAAGACAACTGAAGTAAGTGGTATCACAGACAGAAACTGAAATGGAAATGAGACGATGATTTTAGTTAGAGCATCACAATAGCTGACTAACAAAAAGTTCTGATAAAAGAACCATAAAACAAATACAAGCTATTTCTAACAAAAAAATAAGGAAGTAAACAAGACAGGAAATAAATAACTTCAGGCCCATTTCATGTATCAAATGACTAGAAATGGTGCAAAATAATTCAGAGTAATACCCCAAAATATAAGAAAAATAGAGAAAATCAATACACATAAATACCATGTTCATTTATCTAATGTTTCAAATCCAAAGAGTGAGAGAAAAGACAAACACATTGATCAAACACGTATCAGGAAAGAGGAGGAGGTTTTTATAAAGATTCATAAGATTGCAACTTAGTCAAAAATCAGTATTACAAATAAGACAGGATGTGAGTCACACTTATTTGTAGATTGCTGTGTGAATTCTGTCATATAAACAAATTGCATTGGTTGGGTTCTAGTACAGATGCATATCCTGAGCCCATCTGAAATTTGTGGTTGCTATCATGCAGTACATCTTGGCTCCTCAGAACCTGGCAGTGACAGCAAATCCACCTGCTTTGGAAGGGCTATCAAAGGAAAATCTCTGCTGAAGAAAAGATATCCCTAAGTCTGTTTGAACAATAGGATGTTAGCAATATATGCATTCACATTCATTATAAAATTACAGTATGTTAGTTTTCATTTTTAGGAACACAAATTTAATTTCTTCATTTCTCTGCCTTCAGTATGTCTTTGTGGAACAACCTTTTCATTAAAAAAAAATAACTAATTTCCCTAGCATAGCAGTTCATTAAGAAGTACACATACTATTAGTGATATGCAATGCTTGAAAAACAGGGTTCAGAAAATCTTAGTCTATCTTTCAAAGAACATTTATCACTTTGAATGGCCAAAGGATAGTAATTTTGTCTCAGTTGTGTATCTATCAACATCGTAAATGAAATTACTGCTCCTCATACTTTTCCAGTCAAAAGCAGTGAAAAGAAATAGTCAGTGGCCTCAACAAGTGGGCAGTAATGTTTTGGAGCTGAGAACAGTTATGGAGGTAGCTGTGAAATTTTCATGCCTTCTGCCCTCATTTGTTTGAAACTGAATGCCCAGAGTTCTTCACTGAAAGAAGACAGGTTCAGTCATTTTCCAATTTTATCATTTTCGCTGCCTACCTGGTAAGTTTGCTGGCTAGCATGCTCTATGGCTATTTGAAGCGGCACATTACCAGTCTGACTAGTGTTCCAATTTCTGAAGCATCCCATGGCAAATTTTCCAATGTCAATATTCATGGCAGTTTTCTGCCACACATCCATCTAAAAAGACATCGCTCAGGAAACAGAGTGGGCATTTTTATCCTCTAACATGCTGCATCTACAGGTCACATAAACCAAAGTGTTTCCGTTCCCCTTTGCTAAATTTCATGCTTCTTCTGCACAAGTATCAGTGTATCCAAGATGTGGGAGAAGGCATCTTTGTCTGTACAAAGATTTTCAGTCACACAACCTCTTATTAGAGTCTCTTTGAGCCTCTCCACCCACAGTCTCATTTTCTTTCTTCAGCTGGAAAATAACTAGCACTCTTTCTACTTGCACTAATTGATAAAAGTTCAATAATTTCTTTCTCTAATTTTCTTATTACTCAGTTCATGTTCTGAGACAGTAATTTATTTGCTTGGACATTGGTCACAGTTTGTCACTGTCAGTTCACAGGAATTTCCAATACGCTGCAATTTGTTTTCATTTTCGGTAATGATTTGCCTTAGTGTGACTTCCATTTTCCTTTGCAGTAACCAGAGTAACTTCTAGGCTACCCTGTTTAATATCATGGGGTATAACCATTCTCAGTACTCATCCCCTTAAAAGTGGAATGTACCACAAATACATCCCATTGTGCTTGTGATGACTAGCTGGGTAGGCAGTGCTAGAGAAGGAAGAGCAGCTCTCCTTTCCCACAAATACAAGCCAATGTTATCAATGATATACAGAAACTTACCTCATGGTAGACACTACCAGACTAAAACTTGCTTCTTTCACAAGATTTAATTTCTTGGGTTGTTTGTTTCTATTTCTCTGTTGCCACATGCAGCTGCTATAAAATATTTTATTTTACTGCTTTCATGTTCTAAGGCTTTCTTTTTTTGCTCAACTACTGACCTGAACTACTGAACTACTCAAAATAAAGTGTTGGTAAAGATCAGTTAAGAGCTAGGCCCTTTAATCAGAGAAACAAATGAAGTAATATTATATTCTATTTCAGAACCTTTAAACAGCTTACTGTAACCATATTGCTGTTCAAATCCCTTTGCTGCAATTACAAAACAGCATCACAACAAAAAGCAAATATTAGACTGCTTGGCACAGTCACCTTTGAACAATTTATCAAATTCTGAATTTTCTGCAGATTAATAATGCTTGTCCATCAGAATGAAAAATTACTTATCCAATGATGTGTCAAATGGCATATTTTCAGGATCTTCCACGGAAAAGGCCCATGGCAATAATTAATACCTAATGCTATATACACCACAGCTTTGTGCGTTGCCTAGCAACCAGCATCCTGTTGGCTTCCTAAGGGGCCTCAAATAAAGACAGGGGAGCAATCCTTTCACACTGCCATGAGTGAGAAGCATCTTTGTTCTAGGCTGCTGCTCTGTGCTGGTTGTTTCTAGAGTGATCTCTGAGAACAAAACTCCCTTAAGAGGTCATGTTTCTGAAAAGCCTTTTCACAGGATAAACAGAACCTAAATGCACATGCTCTTTTTTATATATATTCTGGGATATCTTTTACCTTCAGAAATACTACCAATATCCTCTTATTATCTGCCAATAACAATTTGTTTTCAAAAGAAGTGTTTCTGTGGGCTCACTTCTACTTCTTATAGAATAGTTTTCCATCTGTGAGAGGATGTTGTGCTGACGTTTTTTGCAATCAAATGGTTTTTCAACAAACTATCCATTAAGTTTAAAAAAGGAGTTGTGTTTTTACACAAATACTGTTGTATCTCAGAGGTATCTACAGTACAGAATAGCATAAACTTCACTGAAATGAAGTCTTCCTCAGATGTAAAAGCATTCTTTTTTGACAGTGCAATATTTTAAAGTACCAGTTTATTTCCAGTTCAAACTCTTTATGTTGGCACTGGAACAGCTAAATCTCATTTCATTAAATGTATATATTTACTCAGATATTCACTTCAATAAGAGAAAGAGGCTGGAAACCAGTATTCCAAGATTTCCCTTCTCAGCTACAGTTTCCAAACTCTTCTGTGGTCCTTACCAAGTCATTGATCTTCCCTTTATATTTGTTTTTGCATTAAAATAACAGCCCAAATATAATCAGACTCAGAAAGATATTGTGGTTATTTGCTAGCCCTTAAGAAAAGGTTACCAGCATCAGGATGTATTTATTTTTTCATAAATTTTGCAGAATTTATATAGTTTAATGCTAACACATTCAGCATTATTTGAATAGGAAAAAAAAATGCAACAAAATTCTGATGTTAAAGTCATCATTTTATTTACAGGAGTGTGTAACATGTTCTAGAATCTGGAAGACATTAGACTAACTGATTGGCAATGCAGTACTAGGTTTCTATGAATCATATTTTGTAGCTGTTTTAAAATAACAAAGATCAAATATTATGTAAATATTCCTCACTCCAAATCCACTGACTTTCTTTTCTTTTTTTTCTGCCTTTGTCCTGCAGCAAGATTATTCAGCCTCCCAAGATACTCTGTAAAGTCATATTCATACAGATTTCTGGCTGCAGTAGATCTGCTGTAGAGCTTTGGCTTTGAATTCATGCTCAGTCTTGAAATCTCAGAGGAAATTGTCAAGGCACAGAAGGCAAGAAAGTCCCATCATCTATTGATGAAACTTGGGAGCTGATGAAACTCGGGAGCTGATGAAACTCAGGAGCCTAAAAACTCTTTTTATTTTTGCAACAAAGCTAGTTCATGCTCATTTTTAAAAATTTCTTTCCCACTTAATTCCCAGTAAGGTAGGCAAATGACACACTGGGGATCAATCCCATACAATCTGAGTGACATCTCAATGTTGAGGGATATGCTGAACAAAATTCTAATGAAAGATAATCTTATGGATATCCAGAATTAAACATTAGAGCAAAGGTAAAATTCCTAATCCCTGACTTAGAGATTTCAGTGCAGTTGCACATTGAAAGATGCTTGACAGGGAAGAGTAGTCAGGGTTATCTCTCTCCCGCTCATTGCTTTTCCTCTCTCTGACTCATTTATATGTAAATAAGTGACTATTGCATACATTCAAGGTGTCACATGAATTTTAATTTTGCCTTTTTTAGTTATGATTTCACAATCAGTCTGTCTTACTGATTTTTTTTTTCCCTAATTAAAACATTCATCAGGTTTTCTGTTACCCATAAACTTGAACCACAGACTTATACAAGTTGCCTACCTTTAGTTCAGGTCACTATGAGTCTTGGCAACATAATCACATTAGTTCAGTTTATGGAAAACACACACACACACACACAGATCTCTTGCCTCTTCACGAGATTTTTTTTAACTTTGAGAGTATATATAAAGTTACATGGCAAAGGTTGAGTTACATCAGTGAGTAAGTGAATCACTTTCCTACAGATAAGCAAATTTGTTCCTTTATTCTAGCAAATGCTTGTTTTCCAGATGAGAGTTAACTCCTCAGTACAATAATTTCTGTTCTGTCTCATCAGCACAGGAGCCAGTTCTCCTGGGCTGTGGTCCTACAGTTCAGTGATGAAGCTAACAACCTATTGAAGCAGTTTTGTTTCATTAGCAAGGGAATTTTGCCCTTGTGGAGTGCTTCATTAGCAAGGGAATTTTTCCCTAGTGAAGCATTTCAATGCAAAAAACATTTCATTACCAAGCCCCTATATAGATGTTCTATCTAAGTGCTAAGGTAGTTACCACCTTCCTGAGACTCATCCTTCTTGGCAATGAGTTGATTAACCTCCCTTGCAGTTTTATTTCTACAATTACAGAGTAAAGGTCCTCTTGAAGCTGTTTCATGTGCTGAAATCCCATACACAGTGCTGTGCTCGCAGTGAGATCTCAGAACAATAGTAGGGTTTGGCAGGAAGGACAGCCTCTACTGTGTGCACTATCATTCCAATTCCAGGTGAGTTTTTTCAAGGATACAGTGGTCCATTTTGCAGTGATATAACTTCATCTCTACTACAATTTTGTTCATAGGATGTCAGCAGCATAAGGCAATTTCAAAATTAACCTTTTGTATAATGAAAATGAACAAAGAGCTAAAACAGTAGGCTTAGCAATCAATGTATTTTTTAAAAAAAAGAGAAAAAAAAAGAAAATTTAAAACAAAAAAAAAAGAAATTCAGCAATAAAGTGATTTCATAGTCACTGAAAAAAATTAATTTCATGGTGTGGTGATTCGTGGGCAAAGAGTTAAATTCCAAAATGAGGTAGTGCACTTCCCAGCACTGCACATCGCTGCATAAATCCTGCCAGTAAAGGAACAGACTCTTCCATGTCTGGCAGTTGCAGCATGAATTCTCCTGCCTCCTGCCACTACAGCCAATATGATCACAGCAGCAAGCATTTCTCCCATGTCCAGAAAAAAAAAAACAGTGGGGATTTTGCTTGGAACTGCTGATGCCTGTAGAAGTACATTAGTCATCATGCCTGCTTAGGGAAACTGGTTCTGAGAATACTTGATTCCTGCACCTTTATTGCTTCAGTTAGAAAACTTCTATGGATTTACTTCACATTCCTTACTGGTACCCACCAGGAAGAGAAGATGAATAAAAGAGAAAAATAGGATACACATTTTACCTCTTCTGAATATTTTCATGCATCTTCAGTTTGATAATTTTAACTGTTCTATACTTTTCTGGTATTTAGAAAGCTGTACACACTCCTTTTTTTGTCTTGACAGCAAATGAGTTATCATTTTTATCTTCCTCATAGGAAAGCTTATGTATTTCAACTCCAAGAAGATCAGTGTGTGATCTTTTTGCATAACACAGACTTCAAGACTTTTCTAAAATAAATGTTTCAAATTCATAAGCTGTACCCATTTTTAGTTTACAGATTCCATTCTGGGCTCAGATTTCTAAAACTTAGGCATGGCAAGTACTCAAATTTTAGATTCCAGTTGGAGTGAGCTTCTTCTCTTCTTGTGTTAAAAGGATGTCTCATTTAGAATCCTCCTGCTCAAGGTTAACTTTTTGAATTGTCACCTGTAATTTTTAGACATTTACAGGATGTTACAGTATTGGCAAAATGATGTCATCCAAAGTAAAGCCTCAGTGACAGCAGTTGTGTCTTCCTCTGTAAAAGATACTTGGGGATATAGACATTTTTTCCTTTAGTATGATGTTTGCAGCAGGCACTAAATACCTCATTTTATGTTTTAAACATTAAAAAACCACACATAAACATTCAAATAACTTTTCCTGAGATGTCAGTAATGCTGACGCACAGAACATTCTATTTTGATAGCTTTTTTCCTTTTTTTTGTGCACTTGTACCTTTCTAAGCAGATTATAGACAGTTTTCAACAGTCCAGTCATGTGAATCACATCACTAGCTTATAGTAATATTCAATACTGTTGAATTTATGCTACAAATCAACCACTACAACACTTTATTAATTCTGCTTCTTCTACATAGTCAATTAAAGCATCTCTTCTTTGAATGCCTTCTGGAGATTCCATCTTGTTCTCAATGCTTCGACTTTACCTCCTTTTCATCTTTCTTTTTAATGTTACTTTAAGATGCCCAGAAACAGCCAACATGCCCTCTTGAGAGGCATACAATTGCCCAAAAGAGAATACTGTCTCTTTTGCTATTGCATTCCACTTGGACAGTGGTGTGCTATCTTTCAGAGAAAGCAACCCCATCCTCACAAAACCCAAGTCAATGGTTCAGAGTTATCAGTGTGCTCTCTATTGGATATAGATCTCCAAAACCAAAGTTTCCTGAAGAGGTAGTCAGTGCAGTATTTGAATTATGTTGTTTGACTTAACTTGATGAGTCCTAGATGAGGGTGATGGAAGAAACAATTCAAGTTTTCACTGGGATGACCTTTGGAAAGATTTTGATGTTACAGTGATTAATAACTTTTTCTCAGAAATCTAATATTCTGCAAAAATTTATCTTGGGACTTCAACATCTCCTTGCTTTAAATTCAGACACAGGCTGTTCGTTTATTTGCTTTTAAAGACAAAACATTATTTTTACACTTGTTTGTTTGTTTGTTTTAAAAGGCAAATAAAATGCTACTTTACACCATTTTGTTTGTTTGTTTTCACATCCAAATGGTTAGTTGCAAGGCAGGAAAGCCACAATACAGTGGCAACAATACAGTTGAGATACACAATTTGCTTCCCTGTCAATATAAAACCAGTTTTCTGTCACTGCAGTTGTGTGCTGCAGGAGGGAATAAGCACCATTCAGTTCAGCAGCTGCATCCTGTAAGGTGTGGACACATTCCACTGCTTTGTGCCAGCTCTCCAATCATAGGAAAGAAATACACTTAAGGCCTGCTCTAGGCTTGGGCTTTTCTTTATGTTACTCAGACCAAATAAAACTGGAACAGCAGAAAAACAGTTGATTGCATTCCGCTTGCCAGCTACATGCTAATAGTAAAACAGTGAGCACCTTCCTCTGAGGGAAGCAACTTCTTTGCCTTACTGTAGTGATAAAATTGTAAAAGCAATTTCTCCTGTTAGAAGGGCTCTGACTTAGACATGCATTAAAGAGCTGGTTTGCCCTGTATAATGAAGGCACAGAAATGATTGTGCACTATGGCAGCAGTCACAAAGTCATGCTGTCCCTCACTTTGAAGTCATTGATAATGTGTGTAGATGCTGTATTTCTGTGGGTTTAGAGCCAGTTCTGAGAGAGGATGTCAGTAGCATAAGACAAATAACCAGAGAATAACTAAGACTGTCCAGTGATGCGGTAGTAACAATCAAGGAAAAAACCCATTTACTTTGAATATGATTCCCAGTGTGAAGGTGTTCTTCATGTAGCAAAACCTCAAAGACATTTGGACCATACTACCATCAGTGATGACGCAGTGGTTGCTGTGCAGCACAAGAATCTACTCCCAGTAGTGAGTGGCAGCAGTATCTAATATGGATTTTAGTGCTCTCATGCCAACCATAAGCATTGTTGCTGCCATTAGGGGAAAGAGTGAAGAAACACAAACATGCTGTATGGTCTCATAAAATTACAAACATCAGTAATATTTTCAAAATGTTTTGACAATTCATTTCATGACATAAAGAAGAAATATAGATCACTCCTCGTTCAAAAGCATGTCTGTCATCTTTTTGACCATAACAGCAGGTCAAACTACTTCCAGCACTTGGATGATGTGCTGGATATTAGTTGTCTGGAGATAGGCTTTTAACTGAAGTGTTGCTGGTCCATCCATTCTATTAATTTTTTCCTGGCTGAGATGGAGCATTCCCATCTCTCTCAGAAATCATTCTAAATTTATCTTCAGATGAGGAAAGAGAGATCAGTTCTCAAGTTTGAAATGGAAAGCTATGACTAATATAGTATTCATTGTTATTTTGATAAATGTACACTTGGTAATTGATAAAATATCAGCTAAATCAGTTTATGATCTCAGCAGAGCAAGAGATAAATGGTGCAGTCTTTGCTACATCATTGCTCTGACATATATGGCGTTAAAAAACAGTATTTACACAATATGTTGTGTTCATGCTTTGCACCAACTCAGAGACACAGAACTGTGAGGGGCAGATGATTCTAACACAATAGGGAAATACTGGCAGTGATAATGGTAGATAGGAATCAGTAAGAGAAAAGACCTCCTCAAGCAATTTTAAAAACTTCAGTATTTTAATCCGTTTTAGAGAGGAGCATGACAGAGTTCATAGGAAACAAATTACTTTTGTTGCATTTCTTGAAGGCAAAGCACCAAATATCCTTCCAAATTTATATAAATAATAATTATGAGTAATGTATGTTACTTTGCTGTCAATAAAGAAGGCAAGCAACAATTTGTCCTAAACAAGTTAAATGGTATTAGAGTGCTGAGAACCGAGAAAAACAAGTTGTTTTAGGCTATGTGTCATCAATGTAGTTTCTTAGCTTCAGTGGTAGAAGGGATGTGAGCACACGCTATAGTTATAAAAATTTAAAACTTGTGTAGGAGGAGAGCTCATTTTTAAGGAGAAAGAAAAAACAAACTTTAAACCAGAAAACATCTTTTTACTGGATTTCATGTGCCCTGTAATGGATCCTGTACACTGCCTTCTTCTTGCTCTGTTTGGTGTGCATTTACCTTACAATTGGAGTTCATTCTACTAATCACAGTTCCTCTTCTGGTAAAGTAGAAAAAGTTCCTGTATGGCTTTACTTCCATCTTTAGGTACAGCATGCTTGAAAGAACATTCGCTGTCTTTGAACAAGGCATTGGCCCTTTTGTGATCCTGGAAAGAAGGGATTTAGTTCACCAGACTTGAGGCAGCCCTGTGAAAGCTGGAGCCTGGCAAGGCTCAAAGGAGCTTGCTGTTGGTGGAAGTTCTATGTGGCTGCAGATTGAAGAGTGTTGTAAATTCAGTTTATCATAGATAAGCTGGTTCCACAGGGCAGTACATTTAGATTTGGTTTTGGTGTAGGGCCCCGTTCCCAGGGCAAAGCAATACAGCAAGACTGTGAGCAACATCCCTTGCAGAGGGGCAGTGCAGGGTGCTCCTGGGTGGGGAGCACTGAGCCTTTGTGGTAATGGGTTCAGTTCAGCTGCCAAAACCTTCCTCTGGAAGGCATCTTGAACACGATCTGGCTTCAGTACCCATCTGGAATGGCAAAGGACAGCCCCAGCTTAAGATGGGCTCCAGCACCGGGTCTAAGAGGTGCCGAAACACTGGGCCTGGCTGTGTCCACGCTCACACAGGCTCTGAAAACATGCCCTGAAAATAAGCCAGTCAAGCAATGGCTCGCAGCAGAATGTTCCCCCCAAACCTCTCCACAAGGGAAGGGGAGGGAGAGGTGACTCCTCCAGTCCAGCACCCCCAGGAAGGAAGAGGCTCAGTTGCCTTATCCTCAAAGACTTCAGTTGCTTTAAGGATCTCACGGATCAGGTAAGCCAACCCACTGCAACTCCCTATTTTTCGTCCCATCCACAAGCTTTCCTTTCCTTCTCCTGCTGCTAAACCACGGGGGTGGGTAGGGAGGAGAGCGATGCGTGCGTGGGGCCCGGGTAGCGCGGTAGCGGGGACACTCCCCTCCGCCACCATTGCGCGCCGGCCGCCCGCGGCGAAGTCCCGCTCCCCCTCCGCCTGTCTCCGGGCCGCCGTATGGAGGACGGGGAGCGGGTGGGTGGGGAAGCCCGAGCGACCGACGGCGGGAGTCGCTCGCCTCTGCCGGCGCGGGGGGCGGCTCGGCTGCGCTCGGCAGCCCCGCCTGCGCGACGCCGCAGGGGTTAATCGCCTCCGCTGCCGGCGGGATCGCTGCCGGCGGGGAGCGGGTTAAGCTCCACGGCGGCAGCGGCGGCTCCGCCACTCGGCTCCGCACCGCGCTCCGCGCCGGAGCCGATACAGCGGGAAGATGGCGACGGAGGGAGCGAGCGGCGAGCCCGGCTCTGGCGGGCGGGAGGACTCGGCGGCCACGGCAGCGGTAATCGGCATGGCGGGAGAGGGGGGTGCGACCCAGCCGCGGCGAAGAGGGTTCACCCATGGGGTTGGGACGAAGCGGTTCCTGGAGACCTCCCTCCGCCGCTGCGTCCCTCCGCCCTCCTTCTCCCCCGGGGCGGGACGGGGTTCGCTGTGGGACCCGCTGCCGCCGTCGAGCCCCGTCCCGCCCCGGGCAAGAACGGAGAGAGGCGCGGGGTCTCTCTCCCTGCGGCTCTCCCTCTTCCCTCCGCGGGGGCGGTGGATTCTCGCCCTCATTGTTCCTTCCCGCTGCTCCGGCGCGGGGAACGGCGTGCGGCGCCCGTGAGGGGCATGGAGGGGACTCCGCTCCCCGGCCCTCCTCTCCCGCACCCACCCCCCGTTTTCCCGCTGCTTCAGCCAGGGCGCTGCGCCCCGGCTCTCCGGGAGGGCTGAGGTGCTGACAGCGGCTGGGGCGGCGGGACCTGTCAGACCGGGGCGGGGGGAATGTAGCTCTTTAACCCTTTGCCAGGCCGGCAAGGCGCTTGGTTTTCGCCTGCCTTTCGTGAGGCGCTTTCGGCGCAGAGGCACCGTCCTTTTCCCCTGCTCCAAGTCTCCGTCCCGAGCGCCGGGTGTGTGAAGACTTCTCGGCTGCCAGGGCCCGCGCCCCACGGGAAGGATCTGGCTCCTCGCTTAAAATATCCTCCAAAGCCGAGCAGAACCCCCTCCCTGCCGGCGTGTCCTCTCTGCGGGTGGGTGAGGCGGCCGGGAGGGAGGCGGAGGTTCCGTGCGCTGCCAGCCGATGGTTAAAGCGGTGTCGGGGGAGGCTGCGCTCCCCTGGGCCAGCGCTGGGCTCCTCTCCTGCTCCACACGACCCCAGGCAAGGCTGCAAGGCGCGTCTTCTCGGGCGGTCTGCGCCTCTGCTGGGCCGCGGCTCCTCGCCCGTGCTCTGGCAGACCTCTGTCAGCCCCGCGGCTCTCCCGGTGTGTCCCAGACCTGGCGTGGTCCAGGCTCTCTGGGGGCTTCCCGGGGCCAAGCAGCCCGAGGTACTCGCCTGGTCGACAGCCGCAGGTCCAGGGTCAGGCTGTAGCTGGTCGGTCTCATAGCCACATGCAAGTTCAGGGCAGTAAAACCGCCGTGTTGCCCGTTCTGATTGGGATCGTTCCTGAAGGCGATGACTCCCGAAGGGAGGGGCACTTCAGCTTCTCTGAAATTTAGGTTATTGCTAGCATTTTATTTTTTATTATCTTGTTTACTTCCAAACTGGCACTAGTTCTTATCTGAAACGTTGTTCCAACTGTATACGTAATTGTCCTTGTGTGTCTTAAAATCTGCAGTGTTGTGGAAATTCGGTTTTCCTTTAAAAAAAAAAAAACCTTATACAGTGAATATTTATAACATCACTGTTTCTTAAAACAACGATAAATGGCATAAAAGAATATTAAGGTAAGAATTAATAAAAACAAGCTTAAATACTTTAAAGCCCAGGTTTTGACCAAAATTATTTATACTAAATTCTTTAGCATGTTAATATTAGTACTGCTTTAATTTTCAGTTTTAAAGTATCAAGCAAGTAACCTATAATCAAGTAGCACTTCAATTTTGCACTGTTAGGCAGTGGAGTATAAGCCACTCATTCATTTTGGTGTTCTCATTGTGAAAGGTAGGAGGGCTAGTTCTCCACTGCACACTCATTTTAACATGTTTTTAAAAGTGAAGAGATGCTAGGATGTAAACTGTGTTTATGCCTAACAAAAAGAATAGCTATACTTGAGCAGTGACAAAATATTTTTAAATTATTGATTTCCTTTTTAATTTGCCTTCAGTCATTAATTTTCCTTTTATGTTTTATGTATAAGCATTTTATTTGTGATTAATTTTGTACAGGAAAATAAAAAGAAAGCCTCTGTGCAATGAAAATATTTTTATTAAAAAATGTTTATGATACTTAATTCTTTTGAAGGGTTAGTATGAACCACTTTTATTTTTTGTCTTTAAACTGGAGATACAGAATTATGAATTGGAGCATCTTTCTTGCTTTTTGGATGACCATAATTATTCAGATGACTATCTTAGAAGTTACACTAAACTTCAGCTTATAACAAAATACTGTTTTCAGTACAGTTTTAGGTTTTGTGGGGTTTTAGTTTTGCTCTGTTTTTTAATTTTTTCTTTTTTACTTCTCAGAGTCGTGATTGCACAAATGGTGCAGTAAAAAGCTGTGGGAACAGTATTTGTGTTAGTAATGTGTTAATGTGTAAGTTTTATGCTATAAGCAGGTGGTGTGTGACACAGGACACTACAATAGGGTTTCTTGATACTAAATACTGTTCTTGTGTCTTGATACACTATCAATAACACCACTGGAAAAGAAAGACTTTTTCTACTCTTTTTAGAAGCACTGTAGAAAAGGAAGTGCTTCCCTCCCTTTTTTATATTCACTGGGGAATTTGACTGAAAAAGCCTAGACTGTTCTATGGTTTGTTACATTTAGGAAGAAAGCCAATAATCTTATTATTCTGAGTTTTCTTGGATAAAGCACAGCATTTGGAGAACCCATCACTTCTTTCCCACAAAATACTGGTATTTTTATGTGGTAAGGATGACAGGGAAAAATAGCAGGGGAGTGGTTCTGGTCCTTTTTCATACCTGCTCAGCATGATTGTACTGAAGTCACTGAAATTGTGTTGGTGCAGTTTGGACTGGAACTGAGAGAAAACATATGTGTGTGTTTTAAAACATCTTTGAATGATTTCCATCTGCCTAATGTCTACCAATAATGATTATATAATAGCAAGAAATAATCCAATTTGACAGTCTTTTTGTTGAAACATTGAACATCAGCCTGCTGTGCAGAGGGTTGGCTTGTCACACACTTTAGCTTCAGTGTAGATTTAACAAAGCCTATGAAAAGCCTGTTGTATCAAACATGAGGTCTGTTGAAATTATTCAGTAAAATTTTGGGGTCTGATTTTGGTTGACCAGTGAACAAAAGCATAAATGTTACTTTCCCCTCAAAGATAGTACCTTCTACTGTCTGTAAAGCTAAAGCTGTACATATAGCAAATATTGATAGAGTGCAACCTTGACTCCATTAAAGTAAGGGTATTGCTACAAAATTGCATTGAGAATGTGTGCATACCCCCAAGGATCACTCTGGTTTGCTGTGGATGATGGAACAGTACAAAAAAATTACACTACAAGATAAACTATCAATAATTAAAAAAACCAAACCAAAACAAAACAAAACAAAAAAAAAAAAAAACCAAAAACTGAGAGAAATTCCATAATACTTTGTGGTGACATTGTGGGGTATTTTATGCCTAGCTTGGTGTATTCACTATGGATTTATCTCCAAGAACATTAGTAGTAGAACCGCCATTCTGGTCAATAGAGTGAAATGCTAAATTATGGCTTGATGGCATAAAATATGGCATATCAATTATATAGGCCTGATCTAGATCAATTGGGAAGAGTCTTACCTGAAAACCACTGCAAGTAGCAGAAAATGAGGCCATAGTCTTGAAAAGCAAAGGCTGTATCTCTTGAGAGAGACTACATCCTAGGAAATGGTCACTTAAAAAGGGAGCGTTAGAAACCCTGATTTCTTTTGAATTCAAGTTTTTGGTGTAGCATTATCATTCAGAGAGGTTACTTTCTTCTAGTCAGTTGTGTGATGCCATTGTGCTTCAGCATGTAGGTGACATGCAGAGACAGCACAGTTCTGTCTGGTTTAGTTCTCCTGCTTCTCTGTGGTGAGAGATTGGTCTCAATCCATCTTGCAGTGACACTTCAAACCTCCTTGCTTCCTCTCCTCCCCCTTCTCCAAACTACAGCACTGCCTTTTCTATGCCTTCTACTCCACAACCTGCAGCACATCCTCTCTTCCTGTGTTGTGAAGATCTTTGGGGATGAGAAAAGAAAGCCACTGAATGCAGTCCACTCTGTAAACATTCCTTTATCTTCCAAATGTGGACTGTCACACTGTCTGTCATTAGAGGTGAAGTACAGAGGTGAAAACTCTGAGCCAGATATGTGAAAGTGGCATGGGAGGTGTAAAGCTGATGGATGCAATAAGTTCTGTTGTTTTCCCAACTGCTTTGACTTAATTTGTGTAAGCATTGCTTTGGCCTCAGAGGGGATCTGCCAAGATAGGAATAGAGATGGAAATTGGGACAGGAAGGAAAGATCTCAGGGAGACAGCAGTTTGTGTTCTGGTTATGCACCTATTCCTACCCAAGGAAAGGAACAACAGATTTAAAACACCTGCCTAATTCTTGAACATGTAAACCAGAAGCTGTCAAGTAGGCTCGTACAAATGATATATGAATTAAAGCTTTTTTTGGGCATTGTGTTTTGGTTCTCATAACATAAAGTAAGGTGTAAAATTCTGGAAAATAGCTTCAGCAGTGTGTACCCATATCTCATATATCATATAAGTGACTTATTTGAAAGCAACTTTCTGAACAGAAATTTCCCATTAAATCTAAGAATTTAAACATGATTATAGAAGATTTGTGGGCTTCAATCTATATGGAAGCCTAACTTTCACTGAACTAAAAAATGGTAAAGTATCTTTGTGGCTTTTAATAGATTGAAGAGATGTTTTAACAGCTGTAGCAATATCTGGGTGTGTATAAAGGTCAGTGTCTTAGTAATTTTGGAGGGGTTGGGCGATGATTGTTTGGGGTTTTTTGTTGTTGTTTCCAAAACAAATTTCCCAGCTCTGAGGTATATTTATGGTTAATGTTGAAACTGTTAAAAGTTTTGCTGTTAGCTGAAGCCAAGAAAGCCCACAATAGCTAACCAAAAACCTCCCCCACACCATTTAAAGAAAACCTTCTGAAAAACCCAGAAAGTTGGGGAGGTGTGCTTGAGGAGGGGAGAATAAGTGGGTAACTTCTTGTGGTGAACAATCCAATAAAAGTCATTGAGCTAATGGATGTTATAATTAAATGCATACATAGTACCCTCACAATCCCTTAGGTATGACTATGAAATTTTATGAGTCTTGAATGTTAACATCAGATAATATTCTCTTCAGCAAAAAATTCCGTATTAGTTGGGGAGCAAATTCAACAACATTGCTTTTCCTTGAAAGAGATTTCTCTGCTCTCTGCTTTCATACCTGTTTCTGTTCCTAAGAACATTTCTAAAGGTTATATCTTCTTAAGTTTGTCTTGGATGTGGTGGGAAATGGACATGTATTTTTGCATCAGATAATTTCTCGTGAAGCATGGGATCACAGATTCTTACCCTGGTTTTAGATTAAAGAACAAGCCTTCCACAGGCAAAGCAGTAAACTGTGGTTTTCCCCAGAGTACTAATGAATACTATGTGGATATTATAACCACTCCTTTTAGCAGTCTCTGCAGTTTTCTTTATTTGAAAAGGGCTATGATTCATTTGACCACATACCCACTTCCTTTTATAGCTGGTGGGGTGAAGTAAGTGGCTAGAAGGAATAACCTGTTTTAGAAGCAGGTTTGTGAACTTCACTGGTTTTGAGTGAAGTATCTTAGGCAGCTGACTTTTGAAGGTATGGGTAGAGGTATGAATGGGATTCAAGACACTTAAATTTAGGTGTCTAAATGTATGCCCAATGTTTAATATCCTATTACAGTCAGTGGAGCCGTGAGCAAATACTTCTGGTGGTGGTTAGCTGAAGAGCTTTTTGGTTTGTTTGACTGGGCTGATTAGTTCTCCATTGAAAATAAAGGGACATTAGGTACCTGGCTTGCATAGCTGGTACCATTAGGTACCTTGCTTACATGCGAGACACACACCTTTAGGTTTTCACCTTCAGTGGCCCAAGTGTGATACTCTGGGGTATCCCAGTTGGATACCAGTCCAATTGGCATGGAGTCTCCTAAGTTCTGTATCAAATCTGTCCCAAAAAACTGTCTCTGAATCCTGGGACGTTTCAAATCATACTAAGTAGTTCTCTAGGAAGCTAAAGAGAATTAGTGAAAATAGATATTTATACTTGATAAAATGAGTTGTATCTGGGAAACATACTTGGTGTTGTAAAACATACAACTCATGATTGTGTTTCTCTGGTGCAGTTGTTTCATGGGTCTGGTAGATGTGAGGCCATCAGTATACTAGAAGTTTATTTTGTATAACCTAATAAGTAACAGCAAACCTTTTTAATTTTTAGTACCTTATCTGGGAAGTCTGCTTTGTGAACCCTCAAGAGGATTCTGCTGTGTATTGATGTGAACTCAAAATATGTAATAAATGTAGATATGTACTTTTCCCTTCCCTTCTGAAAATACTTTTTTTTTTTTTTTTCACTTTTGACAGCTTTTCCCTATGTGTCTTCTTGTACACAGTTTTTATACTTCTCCCCACCCCACTCCCACCCTTCCAGTCCTCGATTATGCTCCACGCGTTTCTTCCCCAGGTCCTGGATTGTTACCCACCTTCATCTTTTAAAAAGCTTTCTGAGCAACAAGGAGCTTGTTTCTTATGGTCATTTGTGATTAATGCACAGCTAACTTGGTTTTTGCCTGTGTTATGTTTAGGGAAAAATAGAAAGTTGTGGCTTTTGTACTTTACCTATCTCTTCCAGCTTCTGCTGAAGGCCAGCAGAGTTTTTAACAGTTGCTGCAGTAGCACCATGAACAGCACTTCTAGTTCCTGAGGTTGCCACTATTATCCACCAGCCTATGTCAGCAAAACCCAACTGATTTTGCTACCAATCTCTCCCAATTTTTTTTTTTTTTTGAGAGTGGTGTGATGGATTTAACTGTAAAGACTTTTACCATTTCTACTCTAAATTGCTTTGTATGTGAGAAAGACTCCATTCCGTTCCTGTGCCTCATGGTGACCTTCCAATTTCATCTTCTTTTTGTCTTTTCCAAAGGTGATGGAGGGTAGAAAATGCCTCTACATTTTGATCACTGCTGTTCTGAGTAGTCCTTCTCTTGTTCAGAATTGATGGATTTTTCTTCCTTTTGGCTTGGCAGAGCTTATCTTAGTCTTTAGGAATTCTGGTATCATTTTGCCTGTATGGTTTGTGTGATGCACATGTAGGTAGTTAGAGGAGTTTTAGCTAATTAGCAGTTTGCTCTATTGTCGGTGTACTTGCTGCCAGGCAACATACACCCCTTACAAAACTGATCTGGAAAAATAACATGGAGTTTGAGATACAGAGAGAACTGATGTAGTATTTTTCAGGTACTTTGTTCTTATAGGTCAAATAAACCAAACATTTTAAAATCTGAAAGAGGTAGAAGAGAAAGTTCTCTTGTGTTTTCATTGTATATATGAAATATCTTCTAGGGCAACATATTCCCATATCTCTGTTATAAAGCAATACAATGGCTGGCTTGGTTACATAGTTGTTAAGTTGATGGTTAAATTTTTACAACTTGGCACTCTGCCACAGGTATTCCAGCGAAACCCCAGATGACACATAAGCCATGAGCTACTAATGCAGTCTTTATTTTCTGGAGATGTAAGACTCAGTGCTCCACTGGAAGATTACTTTTCTTGATCTAACCAGCAATTTTTTCTGTGACTTGGCCAAACAGTGCTCCATTTGGATAAGAACTTGGGTCAAGCCTGCCATGATTGACATCTTGGTCCCCAGGAGATTATATGGAGTGTTTAAGAGGGAGGATAGTTTTATTTCATTGTATGCTTTATCTATTCAAGTCCTTATGATGTTTTTACAACTGTGCTTGAGAATATTTTAGATGTTTAAACTATATATTTAGGTCCAGTTAGGGTAGGCTATGTTGCAGCTCCGTGAGTGTTGATTCAGAGATTTGTATGGGGAGAAGACGTGGTCATGTCGTCAGTGACTGCCATGCACTCGCTTATCCTGTGTGAATGGATTAGATGTTGCTTATTCATAGTGAACAAGTTGAAGATAACATTTAAGTACTGGAAAAAAGTAGTCATTCCAATTTCAGAATACGTCAAATAAAGTTGGAGGGGGGGAAAGCCTAAGTGAGCATAAAATTATTCATAAACAAGACTGGAAAAATGATGGTATTCTCTTTCATCCTGAAAAGCACTTTTTCTGTTTGTGTGTCTCTTCTGGTTGATTGTGGACAGTTTCATACTTCAAAATGAGAAGGCATCAGACAAAAGTAAAATACAGCAAAGGTGGTGATTCTACACAAAATGTGTAGTTGTGCTGTGGAATGCTGTGGATGCTAGAATTATATAAAGATATGAGAACAAGAGGGCAGGTTCACAACAGATATGTCAGCTGAGGGCTGCTACATACAAAATGACAATTTCTGGCTCAGAAAGGGAACAAGCTGAAAATTGCTGGAGGTTGGGACAGTATTTTTGGAAAGTATCAGTATAGGCTTGTTTTGTTGTAGTCCTGATTTCAAGACATCCCTTGTTGGCTGTTTTTGGAGACAGGATGCTTGGGTAAGTGGGTTTTTAGCCTCATGTGCTAGAATTGTTTAGATATGAAGTTTTGCTAGTTGTTGTTTCATGTTTTTAAAATTAAAAATATAAAAACCAATTTGAATATATTGTTGGAATGTCTTTCTTTGTGTTTATATCTAACCATAAATTACCAGAGAGCACACTTAACTGCTAATTTTTGCTGTCTTTTCTTAAGTTCTACCTCAAGGTGTACACTTGAACAAAATTTATGTAATTGCTTAATCAGATGCTTAGTTAAAAATCTCATCACTGCATCACGTATGTTGAAGAATGTCTCTGGTTTATTAAGAATGGAAGAATATTTTCATTTATGTCTCAGGAAAGACTGCAGATATTAGATGTTTCTCCTGCGATGGACAGTCTTTTGACAAAGATCTGCCTTGTGTTATACCTCCTGAAAGACTGAATTTACTGATTTGGGCAAAAGAGTAGGATCACATTTTGTGCACTGTACTTTTGTGCGTGCCCCTCTTCACTTTGCCCCTGGGTATCAGAAGCCTTGAGTTCTTTTCTTTTTTTTTTCTTTTTGTTGTTGTTGTAGAAGAGACAAGCATATTTTAGAATGTGAAGATAACGTAGTGGATAAACCATTGAATGACAACTTAAAAGACTGTTACTGAATATGATGTTTTATACCACTTCTTTCTAAATTTGGAAAAAAACCCACATCCCTGCATTAGTTTTCCATCTGAAAAATGGAAAATTTATTCTTTATTGCAAAATAAATTGTGTGAAGAAACCATTTCCTTGAGGTATTAGGTTTTGTGAAGTGGTTCACAGAAAAGGGATGGTGGATAAGTGGGTCCTTGTATTTGACTGAACTAAATTTAGTAATTAGAAGTGCCAAGAGTAAAAACTGCTGCAGCCTGTAAGGTAAAATCTACTCTACTGACCCTAGATTACATGAGGAGGAAGTATAAGTTTAGTGACTTTTGATTTTGTATGTGTCCTTAGATCAATAAGCATTATATAGAATTGTGAGGAGCACTGTGAGAGGCTGCTGCAGCATATATTGGAAAAAAAAAAGCCTTCAAAGAAACCGATTTTTTCTCTTAATTCATTGGCATGGAGAGTAAGAGCTATTTTTTGGATTAGAGGAGTAGGTGACCCAGGCAGCAGAAACAGAAGATAGCTGTTGTACAGGCTAAAGTTCCGGTTAGAATGGATGGCCCCATCTTTGAAACAGTTACACTCAATAGACACAGGGTGACTGGAGCATTTCTTATGAGGACAAACTGATGGAATTTTTCAGCCTCCAGAAGAGACGACTGAGAGGGGACCTCATCCATGTCTATCAGTATCTGAAGGGAGGGTGCCAAGGGGATGGAGCCAGGCTGTGCTGAGTGGTGCAAGCAGGAGAAGAGGCAATGGGCAGAACCTGCTGCCCAGGAAGTTCCACAGGAATATGAGGAAGAGCTGCATTACTGTGCTGGTGACTGAGCACTGAAACAGGTTGCCCACTAGGTCTCCCTCACTGGAGATAGTCAAGATCCTTCTGGATGTGGTCCTGTGTGCTCTGAGATGGCCCTGCTTGTGCAGGGAGGTTGATCTGTGTTACTCACCTAAATGAGCAAGCTCAATCCAACATATATTGCATATAAATAGCTAAAGTTCTGGCACACAGTTCTCATTAGCCATTTGTGCACCTGTGTGTGTTTTAACTGCAAAGTAAAAGTGTAACACAGTAATAACAACAGATTGAGCTTTTGGGTATTTTAGATCTATGACCTTCTAGCCTGTTCTGCCATCCTCTAGCCTTGAAAAAAATAGAAATGGTACTTGCCTTAATTTTTATTGGATTTTTCTCTACTGAAGTTAAGCTCCTGAGTAGCTGAATGTTTAGATTGTACATGCTTTGGGGAAAATAGACAGTATATCCAGATACATTGCTCACCTGATTTGGCAACAGATTACTTCATAGTGAAGATTGCTGAGTGTTTGCTTTGCAGGGCTTTCTCGTAAACGCATCAACACCATAGCTGGGAGTCTAGTGTTTACCTTACAGGGAATAATAGCATATTGAAAATCAATCTGGGCAGCTGAATCTAGCACATGGAATAAAAGTTGTTTTCTCTCTCTGAAAGTAATCCCCTTGTAAATTCATTGAGTACCTACTTGTGTTAGCATTCTGGATGGTGAACAGCAGATTTGTATTAATCTTATCTACCTTTGTCATTTTGTGAATATTATAACATTTCTCTCACCACATGTCCAAAATCAAGAGTTCCAGCTTTGTAATGTTTCCTCATATATTTGCTTCTTTTCTCTTCATTCTTGTAGTTAGCCAATTCTACACTTTTTAGATGAAGACTTTATGCAGTACTTGGGGTGTGGGTTTATCAGGGGTTTATATAGCATAAAGTGAGGTTGTTCACCTGTAAGTGAAGAATTATGTGCCAGCTTCCATATGAAATAGCTGTCTCTGCTACTATCCTTTTTCCAGGTTATTGATGAAGAACTTAAGGCTGGTCCCAGAGGTTCCACCTGCTTACCTGTTTCCATCTTGGAGAGTGGTTGTTACCCACGATGTTTGTTTTCTATTCATGAAGTGTCTTTTATTCTTAGATATTTGAATAGGAGTTTCTGTGTAATATTGGATACAGAACCTTGTCCAAAACTCCTAGAAAATTCAAATACATTAGTGTCCAGTAGATCCACTTTCCCATGTGCCTGTTGACATTGCTAGATAACTACAGCAGTTAGTGAGGTGAATTTGGTTTTACAGAAGCCATGCTGATATTCCCAGTATACACTGAGTATGTGCTCAATGATTTTATTCATTAGTATAAACTCATTCTCCTGTCTTGCTCAGGGTGGCAGTCAGATCTGCACTGTTCTTAGCAGCTGTGGAGTGGAAAGATACTGCTGCTCTAAACTGTTTGTTAGTGCCTCTTAAACGTGAACTGTTCCCTCCAGGCAAACAAATGAGACTGCAAATAAAGCATACATGTAAGATTTCATATCTGTTCACAAAAAGTTCTTCACAAGTTCACATTCAGCCCAGTGTATGGGTGTAACTTGGTGGCTGTTTGCACAGGTGCCTTGGGTGTGCCGTGGTTAAGATCCTTTCCCCCTCTCTTGCTTTGCTCCCTGTAGTGCTATTTCACATCTGTTCAATTGTTTCAGCCTCTGTGAAGCGGCACAAGGGAATGAAGTCACAAAGTTAGCTGCTTTACCATTTCACCTTTATCATCCACAAGACTTTGCAGGACTGATTCCTTGCAGCAATTTGGAACAATGTAATACAGGAGGGGTTTAATTTCTTCACTTGAAATACAGACAATCAGACTATTTGCTATTAATTCTGACTTTATAGTACAAATAGACCACCAGCTTTTGACTACTGCAGATGGATGCTGACACATCTCTGTTTCAAAATTACAGTAACTATTGCAGTCAGTGTATTCATTGGTGTTTTGTTTCTTACAGACAAGAGAGTTTGATGTGGATAACCTGAGCAAGTCAGAACTGCGAATGCTTTTGAGTGTAATGGAAGGAGAACTGGAAGCACGAGACCTTGTGATCGAAGCATTGCGGGTAGGTTATTGGTCATTGTGATTTGCCTTTAGGCTGTTTTGCCACTTCTATATTCCTTCTGTACATAGACTACTATTAGTGGCAGAATGAATTATGATTTTTAAAATTTTAGGTTGACTAAATCTCAGTAATCACAAAATATATTCTCGTTTAGTTGTAGCCGTTTGGTAATTCTATGTAATTTTGGTCTAAAGCACCAATAAGATTTCAAAGAAATAAGTGAAAAACCTGTGAAATTGCTTCCTCTTTAAATTCTTTTGTGTTCTAAAGTCTTTTATTTGTGAAAGGAAGGCTTAACTTCAAAGGAAAATTCAGTCCATGTGTAATTTGTTCTAATGGGCTGTATTCAGTCATACCCTGTATTCAGTGCGTTCATTTTCAGTGAGATGGAAGCAGGGACAAATATCAGGTGGTCATATCCTCTTAGGGAAATATTTTTGTGGCTTTTTTGTTTGTTTGCCTTTTTCTTAATAAAAGATGAAATATGAGATACATGCAAGTATTTGGTTAGGCTTTTACTGTTAGGCACATGTAGTTTTCTGCTTCAGAAGATTGCAGTCTGAAAGGCAACTTAGTTGACTGGAAATGTACAAATGAAACTATGTCAATTAAAATCTGATTTTTTAATGACCATATTGATTTTAATATTGATCTGGAACAAAAAATTTAACAGAGCTGCCAAACTGACTGCAGGTTTGGCGGGAAAACAGTATTTTATGGTTTAAAAATATGTGTAACTTCATGGTTGAATAAAGGGAAATCGTGCTGTTTAAGATATTGAAAGTATTGTAAAGCAAAACCTTAATGTAAAAAAATACATCTAGTGCTAATTTTTAGTAGTATGTGTAATGATTATCAAGTAGTGTGGGAACATCTTCCACTTGAAATGTCACAGTAACAATGGTAAAGGCATTTTTATTTAGTTTTAAGTCGTTTTGTGATGGCTTCAGATCACCTGTTGCAAATGGAGTTTTAAAGTAGCTATCATTGATGTACACGAATTAATAACTGAAGGCTTTATAGGTATAAATCTCTCATATAAAATGTAATTTTCATTTTGTAATGACAATAAGACACTAGGGGCAATATTTTTCTGGAGTATTACTGCACTTTGTAGTTACTTTGTGTTTGGCCTTCAGTTATATGCATATGTTGAAACCTACTGCCTTTTCATCTAGCTGTTTCACAATTTCACGGCTCATTTTCCTGGACTAGGAATTCTATTTTCCCTGAATTCTATTTTCTGCCAGTTAAAGTTTTGTAAAAGTTAAAGTAGTGTGAACAACACATCCAGAATCTCTTTTTTTCCACTTCTAACTTTGAAGTAATACTAAGAGAATATTCAGTCATTTTTTCTAGTAAATATTCAAGAATGAGCTACATTACATATAAAAAATGTATTTATTGAAACTGAGCAAAATGGAAAAAAAAGGGGGGAAAATAAAAATGCAGTAAGCATTTAATGATAGTAAACATTAAATATTTAGTGTAGTGCAGTCCCAGGAGCAGAAAATTCTGTATCATGTTCAATGCACCTGCTGAAATGGGTAGTATGTGTACAGTGGGTTTTGATGATTAACTCAGATAAATATAAAAAGTAGCTCTAGTTCACATAAGGTATTTAAATATTGAAAGTTGGGGGGGTGGGATATTTTTCTTTGGTTATTTTTTGGGTTTTTTCTGCATCTCAATTTCTAGTTTCTCTAAACAAACTCTGTGTAACTCAAATCTTCCTGGCAGCATGCCTGGTTAGCTGTACTCGTACTGGTAGACTGGGAAGCCATACCTGCTGGAGAGCTGTAGGCTGATACGTTGTAGTATGATAATTTTGGGACTTCTAGCTTCTTAGTTGGGAAGCCACAAGTCAGCAGTATTAGTAGTTGGATTCTCCAAGCAGCACACAAAAATAATCAACTAGCTAGCTAGCTACAGAGGTGTATAACAAGAGAACTCCAGTCAGGAATTATGTCAGATTTGGTACTTCGATTTGCTGCAACAAACAGGCATACATGGTTTGCATATCCTTGAAGCAAGAAGGGGAATGGTTTTCATGTAAGGGAAAAGGAAATGGTTTTCATGTAAGGGAAAAGACTTAACATTTCAAAAAGAGATGGTGGTGTGTTTCAAAAGTAGGAAAATTGTGTGTGTTTTTGTGTGTTGGAGGAGTTAGCTTGTTGTGGGGTTTCCGTAATCCTACTAGTAGTTCAGGGCTGTGTCAAAGCCCAATTTCTATGATAGGTCAAAGCCTGATAATTTCCAACACTATACTAGAGAATGTGTATTTTTCCTTTCCTCGTAAGTGATGTTAAGTGAAAGGCCAACAGTTTGAGAGTATGTGAAGAAATCTTGTTAAATTAAATGGTCATCCTTGGGGCTGTGATGGGGAGGGAAGATAAGTTAGTAAAGTGTTGATTTTTATTAAGGTAATGGAATTTGTGCCTTTTTTTCATAATGTGCTGTAGAGTTTCCATTGGATTTTATATACATTTTAGATACCTTGAAGACCACTTTTAAAACCAAAAATCCAAGAAGAAATTAGTAAGAAATAAGCAGATATCATCTGTTTACTTCCACATTTCCACAATACATTGTTGTTCCTTTATAATATGCACAACTGATTCCTGCTTGAAGTAGTTACGGTAATTATCAATCAGAGCAATTTAAGTTGCTGGACAAGTTCAGTCCTGTGAAAACCAACAGACTGGGAAAAAGAGACCTTTGTGATGCTTAGAGTCAGATTTCCAGGTTTATTCTCCAAGTCATAAGTTAATTTACTGTGGAGAAGAGCATCAGGTTTCACCTCAAAGGATCCTTATGTAAATCTTTCTCATTAGTGTTCTGACTTTGTGTACCTACTACACGGAGTGACTAACATTCTTTCTTTTTTTTAATCTGTAATTTCTGTATTTTAGTAGCTTCATGATCATGATTGGGCTGCAATTACAATTAGATTCAGATTAACATTTAAATCATGAAAATTATTTCATTAATGAGAAATAACTTGCTGATTAATTGCTATTGAGAGTCCATATAGTTAAAAATGGAGGGAGACTTAACTAGCTGCTGCCTGCATCTGTCTCAATTATCCAAATAAACTCTCTGCCTTTAAAATAAGGGGGTAATTTATTCCTAATGTGGAGGTAATGTGGCCATATAATCAAAGCCGAGTTCTGGCCTCCCACAGCTGGGATCTCAAATACAGTGTTCATTTGTTATTTTTTCTCCAGACAAAAAGTGGCTGCTGTGGCTGTTTATTTTCTAGAGGATTTTTTAAAGTGCATTGACCCTCATATGAGGAATTGATGTGGTAGTGATAGCTATCAAGAATAGAATTGTACATACTAAATACTGCTTTTTGTGGTAATTCTCTCATAAAGTTAAATCATTTGTAGGTTATTTCTCATCTAAAATTTTAAAGTCTCATTCAGTTGGGATTTCTGTTTATTGTAAAAATACGTTTATTTGCTTATTTAGATTTCATTAGGTGGTAAATAGTAAATTGAAAATGTATGTTTGCTTTCATGGCATACATTATTTATGTGAACAAAAAAATGCAAATTCTTACCATACTAGTTTTCTTATATACCACATTGCATGGATTTAGAACAACTTTATTTGATTGTTGAGAAAATCACTAATGAATTTTTTTAAAAGCCTAAAAGAATTGCCAGTACAAACGCTGGATATATTTTTGGTTAATTAAAATTGACTACAATATCAATGAGCTTTCTCAGAGCTTAAGCCAGCTCCAAATCAGCAGATTCTGTATATGTGCTGGCTGAGCCAGGAAGACAGGATATGAATGGCAACATGAACTTGGTGGTAGATGTTTCTTCAGTGTTGGAAAGCTCTACTGTATTTAATTTTTACTGTAACTTCCTAAGACATGAAAGTTTATTTTCTATGTATGTGTTTGTACCAACATCTGTTTAATCTTTCATCCAGTTTCTGCAAAATCTGACAAAATGCTAAGCATTTCAAAAATATGTAGTGCTGTAAAACCAAGCAGCTGAGTAAGAAAATTCATACTGTTGTTAGGGCCTTAGTTGAAGGGAAGGCAGAGATTTGTAGAGATTTGGGCTGTCCTTTACTGAGTACTGTACAGGAACTGTAGAGTACAGAGTTAGGGAGTCAGACTTTGCTAATTTAACTGCTCAGAGAATTTGAGCTAGACTATCTAAATTTATAAAAAGATAAGAAAAAAATCTCTGCTGTAGAAGTTACTTCTGCCTGATTATCTCCCTGAATCTAAGCATTTCGACAGGCATGCAGCTTAATTAGTAGAGCTACAAATAAATCATAGTTTCTGTACTATGTCCAAGTCGAAATCCATATAAGATTATTTATTACTTGCCCTAGCAAAAGTATATGAGTTCTTGAAGAATTTTGTAATGAAGGTACAAATTTTGTAATGAAGGTACAATTTTGTAATGAAATAGGTAGGTCAAAAGACAGAAATTAATGCATCCTGTAACAATACCTCATATTCACATTCAAGTTTAGTAACTCATTCTGTTGGCTTTATTTAAAAATCTTCCAATCTAAAAATGCAAGATTTAAAAACAAGAATGAACAGCTTTTAAGAGAGTATAGTGATTACTGTGTAGATTTGCACAATGTTTCTTTGACATAGCTGATGTATAGTATGTTGAATGTCAGTTTTCAGGTTCCAGCTCTCCTGTTAATGCTTTTAGAATTTACTGGGATATCAGTCTTCAATTGCATGAGAAATTCATTATTTTAACACCAGTCTTCCCAAAGGGAGGATCACAGGAGGCTCACTTGTTTTAGAATGATGAGATTGTTTCAGAAATTATAGGTAGCTTATAAATGATAAAGACCATTTTTAACATATCTGTTTTCAGTGTGTGGAATGAACTGCTTGAGTGAACTTACCTTAGCATTCTGATTAGGAACATGCTTTTGAAGAAACTTGTCCCCATTGTCTCCACCTAACTTTGCTTTGATTTGCCTCACAGACTACTCTTGGGCTGTGTCAGCTGAACAGACAGCAGCTAGTCCTAAATAAGACCTTCTTCCAAAAAGCAGGACCATAGACACATGGAATCCTTTTCTTCCCAAAGAGTGGATTGCATTTTTTGTTTAAGCTAGTTTGCTTTCTTGCAAAAGTATTGCTACACATACTGTAAATGCCTTCCACAATGCAGAGTCCTGAGCTGTGCATTGTGGAAGGCTTTTATTAGTCAACTTGTCTTTCAGTTTTGACCCACAATGGTTAAATGGAATGGTATAGTTTTATTTTAGTCTCACTGAAAACATGAACTGGCAAAATTAGGTGTATTTCTATATTATTTTTGCAATTCAATATTTGTATGTATAGATCAATAGATCAATATTTAAGACAGCCTATCGTAGTTTCACGATAGTATACTGTATAATTATGTTACATTTTGGTGGGTAATTGGGAATGATACTGGAATTTCTTTGCAAAATCTGCAGCCTTTCATGCTTAGCTCTGCATTTTCATTAATGAATAGGCTGTTCCTTGGAAAAAAGATAATTGCAAGGAGAGCAGCAGATCCTTGCAAGCTGTACTTGTCTATTTTCACCTGTCTGCTTACCAGGAGTGCTGTCTAGCTAAAGGGCTTCATTCAGTTGGCCAAGACAGACTTTTGCCTACTGTAGGCTGAGATTTTGGGTTTAAAAATTGGATTTATCAGTTAGAGTTTCCATATTCTTTCAATGTTATTTGTTGTATTTTGCGTCTTGTCATGGGGTGATACTTGGTTTTACCTGTACTCTGAAAGTTACACATTAAAATAGAGTTATTACCAACACAATAACTATCAGTTGTGTATTAATGAAGCTTGTTTATCCTAAACTACTGCACAAAGTCAGCAAGAATTGAACTGTAAGACTTAGAACTTCTAGAATGAATTTTGGGGTAGAAGGGAAGAAATCTGGGAGTTATCAGGAAAAAGGGAATGAATCCTTGTAATATAGTTGTTGTCAAATTGACTGGTAGAGAGAAAAATCACATATATTAAGTGTAATCTGTCAAAGGGAGCTACACATACATAAATTATAGACCTCTACCTGCAGTAATTGCTCTAAGTTGGGAATCTAAAATGTAAATTCAGATTTCTCCTATACATGTGAATTCAGAATGGAGGAAGAACACACAGAAGGTAGTTTTGCATGATTCTGGCAGCCAGTAAGGCAGCCTATTTTGTAGCCAGGTGTCTTGAAATGATAACTCTGTAGAAGGAGGAGCAGAAGATGTTAAACTGTGTGTAACAGAAGGTTATTGTTGTAGACAGTATGATGGCAGTTGTTGGCCTTGGTGGCAGAAGTGAACCATGAAATAGAAGTCAGATAATGCCTTATTTGCATTGTCATTTTTGCATATTGCAATTTCTTTGCCTAAAAATGAATTTGTACTAAATTTTTGGGAGCTAATAATCTGCAGATTGTCTTTGCTCATCTCTGCATATTATGTCTTTGCTCCTCTGATCACTACTTTTGATTTATTGAATTTAATGATGGTTCTGTGCGCATTTTCTCTTCTCTTAAATATAGTTTGTCTTTACTTGTCCAATGTGTCTGGTTATGCTTAGAACTTTTACTTTCCTAATAAGAGTTTAGGGTACTTTTCTGTACAGGTCAGTCAAAAACTAGTATTTCACTACTGCAAGTTATTTAAAATTGATTTCGGGGAAATTATGAAATAGGGATAAACATCAGTCAAGTTAGTAGATGAATTTTTTTTATAGTATTTAGTTTGGAACAGTTTCTTTGTCTGTTCATTTCAAGTTTTAGAGTAATGAAGTATGCACTTTAAACCTAATTGGAAAGATGTTGTTTATTACAGGCTTAATGTTCAAATTTTGATTTGCCCCTATTTGATCATGGTTTATATAGTCTGTTAGTTTATATTGTGTTGTATTTACTTTTCTTATACTTTTGTTTTGTTTTGTTTGTTTGGGGTTTTTTGTTTTTTTGTAGTTGTATTAGTAATTTTGTGAGTGTACCCTTCATTATGAATGGAACCAGGTCTCACTTTTTCCAAAAGATGTTGGGCCTGTGGCAGCAGCAATCCCTGAACCTAACTAACTTTGATGATCTGAGTGATCCTGCTATTTTGCCACATATAAAGGCCACTTCTAGAATTTGTCAACAAAATAAGTTTTCAGTCATGTTACATCACTTCTTGAGGTAGTTATTTTTTTTTTGCCTAAGGGGGACATTAAGCAATGAACAATGCAAAACTTTTCCTAAACCATATTAAATCAGTCGTATATCTGTGTTGCTTCACTAAGCTTAAGCTTCACTACTCAGGTGGATACCTTTATTCCAGGCTCTCCTAAAACTGGAGAACACAAGTATGAGACTATGAAGCTTGTTTTCTAGTATGAAAACTCTATAGCCTTGCATTGCCAACAACCTTTTCACTCTTTGTTCCAGCAGTGACTGTTAAACGATCATAGTCTCCTTTTGTTTTTCACGTAAGGTCTGAATATCTTTATTGTTGGCAGGCATGGTACTACCAATTTACCTGAAAGTATTCTGCTGATTTTTTATTTGGATAATTGCTTTGCCTTTCTCACTTGATTTCTACTACCCTTTTTTGATCTTTCTGCATAATCCAACATAAACTAGTGGGTAGAGATAGATGCACACATTATTTGTAATAATAACAAAATATTACAACCCCATGTTAATGTAACTGTTTTTCCATTTCTGTGATCTTTGTGAATTATACAGATGTGACTTATTTGAAATGTTTTATCTGTTTGCCATCATTACCCACATTGCTGACAATGAGAAATGTAACTGGGTCATCCATTATCTATGTTATGTTACCAGAAATTTTCCATTTTTTAGTTCAGGAAACCTATTTCCCCTGTGCCAGTAAATGATACAGCTAATTTCACTGATAGCAACACTCAAGTGCAATTGAATGCATAACTTCTTTCCTTGGTTTGTGTGTCTCTTCATGTTAGTGTTGCTGAAGAAGGAACGTATAAGTTTTGTTCTTGGTTCTTCCAAAAAAGAAGAGGTAATAATCTGTGAAACATAATTGTGAATAAGACGAGATTTGATTGGGGTTCCTTTCAATGCCTTTGAAAATACACAGATTCAATTACTTCTGTTGTGCTTGGGTGTATATGTTCCCAGGCATTTGTCCCTCCCACTCCGTTTTGATGCTGTTTTGACTGATGGACAGGTCCTTCCGCCTGCTGCTCTCACAGAGAGAGGCATCTGTCTTAGAAGCTCTGGCAGTGTAGTAAAAATAATTAGCACTAGGTCTCTTACTAAAGCCAGAATTCCATTTTTATTAATAAATGAAAAAATTGAGAAAAGAGAGCAACAGTGATAATAGTGAATTAGCACTGAAATAACAAAGTAAAATTTTAGCTAAGTGTTGTGAAGATATAAGCTGTCCAAATGCCTCCAACACTCACAGACTTGGAGCATCAATCAGCTCTCTAGGAAGCCTGTTCCAGTGTTTGACCAC
>VZSR01000262.1:5241873-5303260 GCA_013398615.1 Brachypodius melanocephalos | reverse complement strand
AGGTATAGCCCCATCCTCCAAGCCTTCAGCCAATTCTTCACCCAATGCATTCTGAACCAGCTCATTCCACAGAGTTCTGGAGAACTTGTCCAGGAGGATGCTGTGAGGAGCAGTATCAAAAGTCTTACTAAAATCCAGGTAAACTACATTCACTGCCTTCCCTTCATCCACGAGGTGTTTGACTTTACACAGAAGGATATGGAACTACTTAAACAGCCATTGTGAACCCATGGTGACTCTGCCTGATGATGGCATTGTAAATACATCATTTGCATGCTTTTTCATTAAAATACATAAAGCTTGGTAATAATTTAATTGCCATGCAATAATGTGGGATGGTATTTTAACTGAGGTTTTGATAGCTTGGAAATATAGATATCTAAATAGTCAAACAGAAACACAGATTGATTTAGTAAAAGTTTTAGTGTTGGGGCTTTGGTATGTTTTGTTATTGAGCTGAGGAAGCTTTTTTTTAACTGCTAGGCATGAAGGTTAAAGTGCTCTATTTTGGTTAGCGATGAAGTCAGATTTCCTTCAGCACTTCAGAAGAATGGCTGTGACAGATTTCCATGCAAAGAATTATGAATTTATTTGCATGAATTTCAAGTATAAATTTGAACATGCAAAAAAAGTCTACATGACAAATGGTTATTTAAAGTAACCAGTGAGCTCAAGTCTCTTCTATCAGCTGACACTCATTATCAGTATGAAAATCTGTATTATTTTCAGACATAAATGTCTGGGCGGTTAGATAATCAGAGCATCAAACAGTGTTATTTCCTGACAAAATATTGGCCTATAATTTTCAAATGTTTAAGCACCAGACAACAAAGCTGTCATAAAATGGGTCTAATGTAATCTTTATGTGGAACATCTAAATGGCTCTTCTCAATCAAAAACACATGTTGTTTTATGACTTGAACTTTTTCTTCTTCATCATTTAGAAACTTAGTGCAAGGCCTGAATGTCACCTTTTACACTGTGCAAAGTGCAGGATATTTTATATTCACTGCACTGTTTTTTTTCTTGTTGGGACTGATCTGTTTGTAACTGATCTTAGCCTTGTAATAATGGCATTTTCCTTTTAAAATCTGCAACCTCAAAATAGTGAGTTTTCATTACTCTAAGAGAGAAAATTAATAATGAAGAATTGGAAGCATATGTCTGTCTGTCCTGTCTGTACTTCTTCCTTTCATGGAGGTTTTTGTCAAGTAATGGAGAAAAAAGAAGGAGGTTGTGCTACTTATCAGTATTGTGGTAATATGTGTCATTGGATGATACTCTGCTTTTATGGAGTTAGACACCTAAGAAGATTCAGGCTTGACCATTACCTTGGTTGTATAATTCTGCTTCAGTACTTGTCAGGATTGTTTAAATGTTGCTTAAATGTTTGTCCTCTGTCCAAATTCAGAGGTTTGAATTAATTGTTTGGCATTTTGTGCTTTTATCAAGTATGCTTTTTAGTGCTGAGGAAAGAAAATTACACAGCATTTTGTAAAGCACTATAGTATTTGGATACTTGCATGAAACAGAAAATCTCCTAAGGATATTGTGAATAGCCTTGTAAAACAACATACCATCATTTATTCAGAGCTGTCTTTTAACCTTGAAAAATGCTTCTTAAAAGCTTGGATTTAAGGCTGTGTGATTCTGAGAGACAGGGATACTTTGCAAACTACAATTTTTAAAAAAAGTTTTCTGAATGAGGGTTGTTGTGAATGAGAGAACAATGCAGCTTTTGGATATTGGTTTCATGCTGGGGACAGCTTTTCTAGGAAAACTTTACATCTCATGCAGTTTACTGTACTGTAACAAATTTCATTGATGTATTTGCATACCTTATGACTGTTATGAGACAGTTCTCCAAGATAGGTTTGAAAGCTTTTTCTGTGGGTCTCACATTAAAATACACTGAGTATGTTTTCTTTTTTTGTTAGTACCTCTACCAAATGGCTTGACTTCTTTCGTGGTCCCGCTCAGTCATCTGTAAAGAGCATGTCTTTTACGGTACAGAACAATTATGTAGGTCTGTCAGAGAATAATCAACCTGTATGATGTTTTTGTTTAACTTGCTGATTGTATCCTCCAGTTTCTCAATTCTGTTGTTTTCACTCTTTCTGAACTAGTGGCCTGTTACCATTGTCAATCCTTTCCAGGCAATTTCCATTTTTCCATCATTAAAATGGACAAACAAGTGGTTTTTTCTTATCATACTTGACATTCAACGTGGAAACAGACACTTTCAATGTATTGGTAAAGTATTTTTCATACAGTTTGGAGTTCATTAAAATTTAACTCCCTTGTAGGTTTTGCATGGGTATGCACTGTCACTGTGCTGAAGAGAGGAATTTAGACTGCTGTTAAAATTGTAAGAAGAAATTGAGCCTCACATGTTCATTGACAGAAATCATACTGCAAGATACTATTTCCTCAGTCATTTATGTTTACATTTGATTTTTAGTTTTTCCTATATAGCTTTATATGAAAGTAGCATCTTACAATACTTTGAAAACATTAATTTACATATGCATTAAAAAAGGCAACTAAAAAGAAAAAAAAACTAACAAAGCCCCCAAACTCAACTGTGTATGAAAATTGCTAGCATTCTTTAAAGAGTCATTCTTAACTTATCATCATAAGGCATGATATCCTCCAGTCTGGTATTTTGCAGGTGTATCTGAAAGTACTACTTTTATTGTGAATACATACTCATTGATAATTCTCTTTTGCTTAATTGAATAGCTACAACAAATCACTTAAGGAAACTGTAATTTCATTGAAGAAGATTTATAAACATGTTCTCTTCAGACATCTTCCTTTTTGAAAAAAATCAATTACCCTTTTAACATACTATCAATCACCCTTTTAACAACCCTCATCTTTAACATAATACATAAAATAAGCTTTTACTGCCTCCTCTTCTGTACTGGTTAGTTTTAGAAAACTTCTTACCACTCCCTAATTCATATGTCAAGAGAAAATATTAACATGAACCTGTCAACATCTGTTGAAATAATTATCGTAAATGTAGAAAAGGAAATTAATCAGAGCAACAAAGGCTCTTGAAAGGAAGGAAATTTTGTTTAAGGGTTCTAGGGCAGCTTTAATTCAGTTCCGTTGTTCCCCAGCAGTGTAGGACATGCAGTCCTATTTTTGATGTTTATCAGCATTTGCTGCATGGAAGATTTGGACCTGCTGAAGTCTCTTAACTTGGCAGATAAATGAAGAGGAAATTCTGAGATACATTTGGGGAAAAATACAGTAGTAACTTAAAAGCTGTGTTGCTTATGTGTATTATGTTGCTAATTATGAAAACTTACTTCAAAAAATGTATGCAACTAATAACAACATAAATTATTAAGGATATAAAACTAATAATATAGCTTATGTGATTAATTTTTTGGTTTTCATTATTTGGCTTATTTCTTATATACATTAATTGATCATATTTCTTTTTCCTAGCTTTATGCTTTTATCTGTAAGTCCACAGTAAGTGGTATACTATTTGAAGACGTCCTTACCCCCTTACATTCTTGTTTCAATAACAGGGGGAAAAGTCTAATTAGACTTCATAATTCTCATTTGGGTTACTGAAAATAAATTTTTGTTTTCTTATGAAGTGGAATGCAACAAACAAATAGTTCTTATACTGGATTTGCAACTTTACCCATAGGCCATTTTTCAGATATCCTCATTGCGTTTGTTCCTCTCCCTGCACATCCCACTGCCCATCTTCATCTGCCAGTTGATAAATGGGGTCAAGGACTGCAGAAAGGTCAGGTTAGGAGTGAAAATTTCCATGAGGTAGCTTGCAGATAACTTGAGGTAACTTGAAAAAAGTTGATGTAGGATGAATGAGATATGTTGCTATATGTGGTAGGAGACAGGCTCCATGAGAGAGTCATGAAAGAAGCAGCTTATCTTAACACACCAATCCTTCAGATTCTTACTGGCTAAAGACTTAGGAGAGAAAACTTGAGAATCAGCCTTCCCCTTGCATTGCATAGCCGCATAATCCCTAGGAATTCTTTCATACTGATTTTTTATTTTTGAAAATATCCCAGACTAAAAGTTTTGTTCCCCAGGTCATAAAAAGTATTGTCATGATCCAGAGCAAGACATAAGACTTGTTCTACCAATATTTGATTTTTTTTCTGTCCTCTGAGAACTCATTTTTGTGATTTGTTACTTGACAAGATTACTAGCGTCTGTAAGCTAAAAAAACCCCAAAAAGACAATTCTAGAATCCACTAATTATGCAGTAACATAGGTGTAAAGGCACCTTGAGAGATTGGATTGAACAATCTTCTTAAAGCGGGACTAAAGTCAAACATGGATTGAGTTGCAGTTGGCTTTATGCAGTCTATCTTGGGAAATCTTCCAATGATAGAAGTTGACTGTTTTCCCTGAGCAGCATGTTCTTGTGCTTGCCTGTTCTCAGTGAAAAGAATTTGTGTGCAACTCAAATTTCCCTCATTAGATTGTGGGACAAGCGCTACTTGTCCTATCAGCCTGCAGACCTCAGGCACCTTTCTCCCCGACTGTCTCTGTTTCATGCTGAAAAGTCTTAATTCTACTTAGCTCTTCCTTGAAGAGAAGCTGTGGTGTACCTTTTGGTCATTTTGAAATGATCAAAATTAAAACATTGAAGTTATTTTTCAGATCTATTTTTTTGGTAGTCCATCCTTGATCTGACATAATACAGATCAGCCATGAGAAAACTTTGAAGTTTAGTTTTTAAGTAGTAGCTTTGTTTTAGTCTCCTTGTTTAATGTTTCAGGTCTTGTGTAAGGACGTAAAAATTCTACATAAATGTGATGTTCTTACTGACTGAATTAAAAAGCTGTTGTAAGTAAGTTTAATCTTTTGCTCTGTTGCTGTAGTGAATTTCATGCATTAACTCTTTAAAGGGGTTTTGGTCTTTGGTTTTATATGTTTTGTCTTGGTTTGTGTGTCCCTACTGCCCACTCTTCATTAGCAGTTACCTGTTGGAGAGTTTAGCTTGAATATTAAGTCATGATTTAGTGTACCACTGACATAGGCTGAAAAAGGTATCATTTCCCATGGACATCTTTCCATAAGTCTAAATACTTCCAATCTCAGTCCTTCCATTAAAAGGTTACTTGCTGAGCAAATGAGAATGTGCAGAAAACTAAAGCTGATGGTTTATAAATTCACGTAACACCTTTCACAATACAGTAGTCCTCATGACCTATAGCAGGTGCGTATTCTGTCTGGTTTTGAAAATGCTGTGTTTGAAAATTAATTCAGTTAATTATTCACAAATAAATAGTTTAAATGTTATTTTCTCTGTATATTGCTGTGCAGTTGAAGTTATATATGAGGTACTGGTAATGCTGCTTTAACACAACCACCAAATTACACAGACACTCTTTTAAAGGAGTGTGATTTTAGACTGTATATTCCACAGATAATGACTGCCATGAAAAACAGATATTGCTGCTAACTCTTACGACTTGAAATTCAGTAAAATAAGACAATATAGGAGAAAAAAACCCTCTGATTCTAACATTTCTATTTCTCCCATCTAATGTGCTTTAGTGAATTGCAAAGGGACAGATTATTTAGGGGCTGGAGGAATCCTGTAAAAAACCTCAAGCCTAGTTTGTCTTTCTGTCACTTGTGCCTAAGTTTTGGGAAAATAGTCCTCATCTCCCTTCTACCAAATTTCTGGTTTGTCTTTTATTGTGGTACCATCTTCTTAAATCATGTATTTTCATCCCATGAAGACATCCAGTGATTGTATTTTATATTTATAGTCCTTGTATAAAGTCCTGGAAGCATTTGTTTTAATATTTTACATTTAGTTCCCCTTTGAGTTGGAAGCATCTTTAAATGACTTGGCTATCTATGGTTTGAGAATTGCCAGTCTGTTTTCCCCTGTGCTTGAGGTTATGCAGTTATGACTTCAGCCAGTCTGTCATCCCAAATCATGTGCAGTTTGAGACCTATTGGTTTTTCCACTGTGTTTACTTTTTTCCTATTGCCACTTTAATTCTGGTTTTGATTTTCATTCAGACAGAGCTTATCTCTATTGTATAGTTTTGTCCTTTACTTGGTTAATGAATCTGAGCACCTGGTTATCTTGCTATTTTGGCTGGTGCTTTTCTTACTTTTCTTTTTGCCCTGCTCTGTTAATTGCTGTGCATTTCAGAGAATATATTCATATTACATGCATTTAGTGTGTGCCAAGAGGAGAGCTGGTCATGGGTCATAGAAAAAAATGGAAAATACACATTATTTTACTAGCTGGCAGTCTGTTTTCATAAAGGCACTGGTGATTGTCTTTGCCACTAAGATTAGTTAATCATCTTGGGTTTTCCTTTGGATTTAACAATGAGGGCTCTTGGTGGTCTTCTTTTTATACTTAGAGCAGACCTGCTACATCTGTTTTTTCCTTTACTTTGATGTCTCACTTTATATAAACTAAGTGGCTTTTAAGTTGTTGATAATTTATATATGTACTGTGCATCCCTCTCTGTTTAAATTCTTAACCTGCTTGGATTTATCATCTTGCTTGGCTGATTAGCAATTTAATCCATTTATGGTAAGGCTTTTGATTTTGATGTTTTCCTTTCCATGAAGGTTGAATTCCTAAGCTACGCACTGTCCTGTAACTTCATCTTATAGAACCACAAATTAAAAATACAGACCCTGCCGCCAGTCTTGTAATATTACCTTTAGAACTAGCTATTTCATTTTATAAATTGCAAATTAATAGATTCAAATATTAGACTAAATATACTAATTTGGAGCTACTTGCAAGGTACTTTGTAAAAAATAACTAGATTCTATCTATTATGTTTATCGCTTCTGTTTATCTCTACCTGACTTAAGCCAAACTAGACTAGGTCTGAGTGAACTCTGTCAGCTTTTTCTGAAGTTATGTTCCAAAGACCTGGTATTTTTAATAAAGATTTTCAATTTCTATATATACTATCACCTTGAAAAACAAACTAGATGCATTTCAAGCATCAGAGTGTGTAGGCACACTTGTTTCTTTTCCAGACAAATTCTCATTTACGTTTCAATTTTGTCAACAATATATAGAAAAAAGTTGGGCATTAACTAAGGTATGTAATTAGTAGTTAGTCTTTGAGGAGTTTTTCTAACACAGTTCTTATGTCCTTCTTTGTTTTCTCATGCCTCCAAATATGTGTTATCATTCATGAACTTTTCATATGTTAAAATTTTAACTTCAACTTTCTAATTGATGTGCTAACCCATTGGGTAAGCATTTGGTCTCTTTCTCCTCTTTTGTATTTCACAATTGGTTTATTCTTCCTTTTTTTTTCTTCTTTTTACCTTATTTTTCGAAACAGAATTTGAACCAAGTTACAGAGAAATGTTTTCTGTATTTTTGGACAATTTCTTTTTTGTGGGTGCTTTTCTGGTTTTTTGAGGCATATTTTTCTTCTAGAGATTGTAAATGAATACCTAAAGAAAATATCTTAAAACCTTAAATGATGTATATTGCTGTCCCTGTAGTCCAAGTTTCTTCTCTGTGTGAATGTACTTCAAAGAATGCATTTAGTTTTATTTCTCTGTTTTTAGTTTGCTTTCTTTCTTTTTTTCATTAGGCTCGGCGCAAAGACGTTTTTATCCAGGAGCGATATGGAAGATTTAATTTGAGCGACCCATTTCTGGCTCTTCAGAGAGACTTTGAGGCAGGTGCTGGTGATAAAGAAAAGAAGCCAATATGCATGAACCCTCTGTCCATTTTAGAAGCTGTTATGGCTCACTGCAGGAAAATGCAAGAAAGAATGTCAGCTCAGTTGGCTGCTGCTGAAAACAGACAAAAGAAGGTATCCTGCTATTGACTTTCTCCTTTTCCCTCTTCTGATTTGTTTTTTTAATGTCACTTTTTTAGTTTGCATCTTTGTCTTGATTAACATTACGAGTGTTAAACTTTTGCCAATAAATTTTCATATAGGGTAAGGTGTTGGTTTTTTGGTGATATTTTGTATGCACACTTCATTTGTTCTGTGACTTTAGCTCTATTTATGGAAAAAATTAAGTATAGCTGATATAAGTTGATACAGTGGATCTATAAGTAGATAGCTCAGTGTGAACTGAGATAGCATGATCTCAATATATTTTTAAAGCAATACCATTGGAGCCTTGAGGACCTATTGTTATTTTTGTTCTAACCGGAATAAAGTAAATAATTTATTTTAATTTTACATTAGGTGGCTCTATTTTTTAAATCAGTAAAATGTTTTATAACTCTAAAAATACTTTCTTGCGTATTTAGAACATTTACTGTAAAAAGAAAATAATTTTGTAACAATTACTTTGCAGAAAAAAATGCCAGGTTGAAGATAAAACAATATCATTTTGAAAATGAATGATTGGTTGGTGGCATGTATTTTACCAATATATAAGCCGTATGTTTCTAAAACATAGCTAAATGTGAATATGTTGGGGAGGGGTTTCTGAAAGGAAAGAGAGGAAACAGTCATATAAGGGATTAATCTAGACAAGGTATTTTTGAATAAATAGAAAAAAATGCTCTATATGTGTTTAATCATCTTACTAGGTACAAGATGGGTAGAATGCCCATACTAGATACTGCTGTGATACAGCATTTTGGTGACGGTTTTACATTGACTTAAAAACCCCCAAACAACAAACAGGCTAAGACAATTGACATAAAATTGATTTTGGTAATGATTGCTCTTTGGGAAAAACATGCATGTGAAAGTGCTGGAAGTTGATGGAAATACATGCTTGAATTAAACCAGCAAGCATTTTGTTGTTACTTTAGCTCTGTTGTTTACTTTAGTTTAAGCATCATTGCTCTGTTAAGACTTTAAGAAAAACAGATCTTTTTTTTATATATATACATATACATATACATATATGTATATATATGGAATTTATATATGATAAGTAAGTCTTCAAGCAGTTTAATGTAGAGTGAACTATTACTGGTACGTACTTGCACTTCTTTCTGAGAACTTTTAAGCATTAATTTTCTTTCTCATAAGCTTTTTCAGTAAATAGGAGAATGGGAAAGGACGAGTAAGCTTACTTCTTGTGACTGAAATACTATGTTGGGAGAAACCCTGACACATCTGTCAGGACAGTTGAATTAGTTTCTTGTTTCCATGTATGTGGCCACAAGTCTCTTCTTGTACCAAAATTTGTCATCTATCTCTGACTTTTTTTATAAAGACAGAAATATACTCCTAAGATGGGCTCACATATTAAGAATATGCCAATATATTAATATGTAAATTCAAATTTACAAATTCAAATTATTTTTTCTTTTTTACTGAAGTCTATTTCTGTAAGTGTGTTTGTACAGGAAAGGATGCTTTTGTCTTTTTCTTCCTAGAGAAATACATGAGCATTTTTTTCTTTAAATGTTAATTTTAAAGATTTGAAAATAAACTGCATGTTGCAAACTGAGCAGCTGTGTGCATGACTCTCTACTGAATTACATCTTCCTCTTTTAAGCTCCATTAGAAATGCTGTTTGTACAAGATACAAACGCCTTGAGTTTGTGGCAACAGATGGTGTATCTCTCAACCATCTATTTTTGTTCACAAAACATTCATTCAGTGTTTTACCTTCCCTCCATTCCACATTTTTCTGTCTGTTCATCTCTCAAATCCTTCTGTTGAAGAGGGTAATGAAGGTGTTTTCAGTGACTTCAATGTTCAACAAGGTAGGGTGACAGAGTGTAAGAAAAAAAAAATCAGCCTTGACAAATGTGAAGTTTGTCAAGCCAGCTGCACCCTGTCCCTCCGAGAGTGGCTCCTCCTTCTCTAAATGTGTGATGCCTCTGTCTTCGTGTTTGGAATTGCTTCACTGTCCCACTCTAAATAATTAAGTCTGTGTACAGCTGTGTTTATTTTCTCTGGATATTACTGAACTTTAAACAGACTCAGAGTGAACTCTTAATTTTGGGGGAGACATAATATCTGTGAATATAATCACCTCAAAAGTATTCTGTGAATAAAATTTTTATTCGATCACAAAAAACAAGGCATAAAAATATACCAGTGTGTAGAAGAACAAAGCAAGTGCACAAAGGACTGTAAGTCATAGGCTTACCATATACTAACATTTAATTCTCAGATGTCATCTGCTTTGTGTTAAGTCTCCATCCTTTTCCATCTCTTGGAGTGCTTTTCTTGGAGCTGCTGTGAAAGTTAATTTTGAGTTTTCCTGGGAACACAAAACAGATCATCAACATGACTGTTCTTGATTTGTTCAGAGTTTGCAGAGGAGTTAGTATTGGGATGCATGCTCAAAGAAAGGCAAGCGTGGGTTGGAAAGGGCCTGTTGGTGTAATTTAGTCTAACCTTGTGCTTAAAGCAGAGTATCATCGTCAGTACATCTGGTCATCTGTGAATTTGTCTTGCTTAGTCATGAAAACTCCCAGGAATGGCAATACTGTATCTTTTCCTCACTGGTGTCCTTGTGAAGAACTTTTTTCTGGGATTGAGCCTCGCAAAGGGCAAGTTTTCTTTTCTGTAACCTTTTATTGTGGAGCCCCACCTGCTATTACCAAGATGAATTTGACTCCTGTCATCACTGTAAGGGCCCTTCAAAAGCATATTGCTGTTTAAACCTCTCTATCTATTTTTCACTAAACTATGCAAGCCAAGCTTCCTCAACATTTTCTTACAGGGCGTGCTGTCTCTCACCTTTGAAGAGCCTTTGCTGGTTAATTGTTTGTGGGACACTATATTTTTTCTTAGTATACTTTTTTATGCCTTTTCAAATCTTTCTTGGACTCATTTCCAGATGTTTATATTACTGATACGATACAGTGTAAGCATATAGTACATTTTGCAAAAATCAGGTTCTATTTAGTTCATAACCTCATAAATAATTGCAGCTAGTTCCAAATCTGTCATCTAAAGGAAAAAATACCATGTAAATATTCAGAGTTGTTCCTATTCAAGATGATGCAGCCAAAAGTAGAACAAGAGGGCAAGATAGAGACATAGAAGACAAGGTAAAATGAGAAAATAATGCTGCTTTTGTATATTCAAGTCAAATAGAGGATCTGCATTTATATTAGGGAGCCTTCATTTCGATGCAATGCTTACAAATAAGGTATTATAATAGTATGGTAAGCTGATTTCATGCCTGTTAAATATTAAAATCTGTTTGTAATTATTTGGAAGTAATATAATTTCACAACACTTAATCTATAGAACAAAAATCTCATCTGAAAATGAAATAGCAGAATAATAAAATATAGATAGTTTTGAGAAAAATATTTTCACTATTATCTTTATATATCTCCAAGCTTTAGAAATTGTATACATTTGTTGTGATTTTTGTACCTGTTTTAACAAAGGAGAGAAATGGTTGGATGTTCCACTTGTTTTCAAATTCTGGTGAACCATGCAAATGCTGTTGTATCCTTTGAAAACACAATTAATTCATTGAGAAAAAAATAAGGTGTTTTTTTTCACTTGTAAATTTTGATTGGGACCATTCCTGAGCACAGTGTCATTATAATACTTTGTTAATTTAATTTGCAGCTGTACTTCCATTAACAGAACTGAAGAGATGTTGCTGGTGATGGAATTTGCTTAGCAATGACTGATAATGCTATACCTTATTTTCACCCTTACAACCAAAACTTTTCTATGAGTCTATGATACTGTTTTTAAGAAGCGGTGGGTTTGATTTTGTGAAAGGCATTGTACAGAGGGTCAACCTGGTATAAAGCTCTAAAACCCCCGTGCAGCCCCTATGCTGCTAGACAGGTTTTGAAGTATTTGAAACAAAGATATGTTTAAAATGGAGGTATCATTTCCCACAATGGTTTCTTCCTCATGTGAAATGGTGTATTACCATATTTTTGTATTGCTTTTCTAGAAGGTCTGTGAATAAAAGTATAAACGGTAGGCAAAATGAATTAGAGGCAGTGGCTATATGATTAAGGGGAAAAATTACTCTTTATCCATTATCTGCATTTTAGTAATGGTTTTTTGATTCTAGCTTATACATCACTGATGTCAGTAAGACTTTTCACTATTAGTAAATAGGAAAATATTTGTGCTTCTGCCAGAAAGTCGTCATATTCATAAATGTTAAAACAGGATACAGGATAGCTGTTATGTTCATGATGGACTTAATCTCCTTCAGCTGGAGGAGGAGATAAAACCTAACGCCTTCATTTCTATCCTCAAAGATTTTTTGCAAAGCTCATCTCTTACTTAGGTTTGGTTCCTTTACTGAGATGACTTTATGTTATGTTTTATGTCAAATTTTTTATAACAGATAGCTCCATCATTTGTGAATCACAAGCATTTAACCTCTTTGGGAAGTCTCTCTGTTGTCAATGGAGGGAATTTAAAGAGTTTACTTCATTTCTAAATTGCTTTACTGAAATGGCTCTCTCTTTTGATTGTGTGAGATTACGTGCACAAATGTTAGGTATCACAGATCACCTTCCTGGATTCATTTTAGTCATACTCTCAAAGATTAAAATATCAGTCTCAAGTTAATACTAGGTTATTATGAAATGAGAATTGTTAATGGGAATTATTTTCTCTATTTTCTTACAGTTGGAAATGGAAAAATCTCAGTTACAGAATCTTGAGCTGGAGCACAAAAAGCTGTCTGCTCGCCTTGAAGAAGAACGTGGAAAGAATAAGCATGTAGTATTGATGCTAGTGAAAGAGTGTAAGCAGTTGTCTGGCAGAATTGTGGAAGAAGCCCAGAAACTGGAAGAAGTGATGTCAAAATTTGAAGAGGAAAAGAAAAAGGCTACTGAATTGGAGGAGTCTCTTGCAGCTGAGAAACAAAGGAGTACACAAATGGAAGCTCAAATGGAAAAGCAGCTGTCTGAGTTTGACACAGAGAGAGAGCAGTTGCGTGCCAAACTTCACAAAGAGGAAACACACACCAGTGACCTCAGAGAAGAAAGAGATAAAATGATCAAAATGATTGAGCAATTAAAAAAGGAGAATGAAAGTAAAGCTAATCTTTCTCAGAAGAATAGAAATAGGAGTCTTGTTTCTGTTTCAGTTGAAACAGAAGAGCCGAGTTCAAGAACTGTTTCTTGTCAAACAGAGACTGTAATGATGGACAGTAACATAGAAAATGCTAAGAAGTTGCCTTTGACTGTCTCTAATAAGCCTTCTACAGTGAGCCCACTAATGTCTGGCAATTCAAAAATGAATGTGTGTGCCAATGCAGCATTTGTGAAGCCTGTCATTGATAGGCAATCTTCATCTAGTGAACTTGTCCCTCCCACAACTCCTCTTCTTGCACAGAATCAAAACAGAATTGAAGAAAATGGACCAAGTACAGGCTCCTCCCCTGATTTATCAAGTAGCGCTTCTCCCTTTTCAAATAGTAATTCCCTTTGCACCCCTACCACACCAACTGCCACAGCTCAGAATTCCTCTCTGTCTTCGTCTATACACAATTTGCATTCACCATCTGCCAACACTACTGGCCATCCAGGTCTGAATCCACGAGTCCAAGCAGCTAGATTTAGATTTCAGGCAAATACAAATGATCAAGACCAAAATGGAAACACAACCCAAAGCCCTCCCTCAAGGGATGTATCCCCTACTAGTCGTGACAGCCTTGTTGCCAAACAGGCTGCTCGGAATACTGTTACCCAAGTTCTTTCAAGATTTACAAGCCCTCAGTGTAGCGCTCAGTCGCGGCCAGGGACATCACATTCAGTGGAAGTTGGCACTTACACCCCAGTTGGTAAAACGGCTTTAAAGACTCCAAGTGCATCAAGAATTGACAGAGGAAACCCTCCACCTATTCCTCCTAAAAAACCAGGGCTTTCACAAGCTCCTTCTGCACCACACCCACAGCTTAAAGTTTTAATGGATAGTAATCGATCCCCAAATACCAGTGCAAAAACTGACAACAAAACCATGACCTCACCTCTTTCAAGTTCACAACAAGGAATCAGGGTAATAAATGAGGAAATTATTTCTAAGTCCTCACCTCAGCTGCCACCAAAACCTGCTATAGATTTATCTGTGGCACCTGCAGGCTGTGCCATACCAGCCATAGCCTCATCTCAGGTGGGTGCCTGGCCTTCCCACTTTCCTGGACTGAACCAACCTGCATGTTCAGAAAATTCCTTTGTCATTCCCACCACCATTGCCTGTAGCTCCTCCATAAACCCTGTTAGTGCTTCATCCTGTAGACCATGTGATTCAGACAGCCTCCTGGTAACAGCATCAGGTAAAGGGAATGATATGCTACAAACTGTCTCCCTCAAAAATAATGTTTTGATTTTCTTATATGTCTTGTCTGCTTTATTTATCTTGTAACTTTCTCTTTCTTACTTTCTAAAAGCTAAAATTTTCGTTTATATTTTTTCCACATTTCAGGGGTATGGGAATTCTTTCTCTGATTTAGTAATGTTATAAATAAGTTTCCTTCCTCAAGGAAGTCTCCATGTTGAAGGCTCTTTTTAAAGATAAAGAGGACTAATGTTTAAAGTAAGTGAGCTGCAGATTAGAGTGTATTAAATAAATTTCTTTAAATTGTTTTTAATTTATTTTTGGTTAATGCTAGTATTTTGGACTTCAGAATGCTTTCTCAGTCTGAAATGAGGTTTTGAATATTACCTCTTCAGGGGATCATCCATGGAGTATGTATTTTGATACATGTGAATCTTTTAAAGAACAGGGTGTAGCTGGGGTTATGGTATTCTGCTGTGGCAGTACATGATTGCACATTGAGACATGTAATTGCCCATAGAACAGTGCAGTTTCCCATATATCACTACATGACCATAGAACATGTTTCATTTTTGTTGTTTTTCTGTAGGTTTTTGGGGGTTTTTTTGGTTTTTTTTTTTTTTTGGTTTTAGGCTTTGTTAATACTCATGTATGGCATCTCACAGGTTTACTTCAACAGATACAGGCAAAACTTTCCTATTGGAAAGTTAAAATCTAACTGTTGATAATCTTAGATCTGGAGTCAATGTGTGTCTCTGCTGCTCATTTTGCATTTTGGTGGGGACTTACTGGTATGTCTCATGTGCCACCAGCTTCAGGGAATCTTCCTGATGGCATTAAAGTGAACAAAGACAGTTCTGATCTACTGAGTCAGTGAATTGTAGATCTCCTATAAAGCTTTTTATCAACATATTTCCCTGCTGGGATCAGTAGCACTAGAACATTGGGTAGAAGCTCTTCTTTAGCTTGACTTACATTTCATTGCAGTGAAAAAAAGAAGGAATACACAGTTATGGAACACTCTAGACCTTAATCAGCATTAAAGAATGTTTGAATTGTTTCAAACTTTCAACAGTTAGTTCAGTTATGGTACTGCAGTCCCTCATAACTCTAGTCCTTGCATCATCATCTGTAGGGCATAAAAGCCCTGCAGAGCTGATCTGCCTCCAGCACATAACCAACCGCTTTCTCTTGGTAGCTGTACCACTAGCTAGTAAGTGAGTTGAACTCCAGCACCAGTGCTGGGGAAGCCATTCCAAAAACCCTGTGTGGCAAAATGGAGTATGTATATGTAGGAGATTCAGGTTTTCTGTTACTAAGCAATTTTTATTCCCATTCCACTTCCTTGGGGACTTTCTACATGTATCAGGAGTAACTTAGTCATCCTTTTAACATTTGGATGTCACACCTTACTATCAGAATTCTCTCTCCTTTCTGAACTGTGCCATAAAAGTATGAGCTCAGAAATCTTATCCTTCTGTTTCTCTACTGCTCCTCAGAGTCAACAACTTTAGGATTTGACTGCCTATTAGTTGGCTGGTTTTCATATGGATGTCCTGAATTTTCATCTTAAATTCGTATTCCAAGATGAGTCTGATTGCCCTGTCAGATCATTAGTCTCCCAGTGTTTAAAATATTTTCCAAACTTAATTTGCCTTCAAGTGCTATTAGGCTTCATAATAGAATTTAAAAATTCTTTTTTAAAAAATCTACGATTTTATGAACACAAACAAATTACAGGAAAAGTCAACTTCAAAGCGAATAGTTTTTGTAAGCAAGACATTGTTTTCCACAAATCCTATCAGCATCAATTAGGTAATGTAACAGCTAATATTACATTAATTATCTGAAATTTGGTAATCATTTAAGATAGTTATTCATTATTCTTTAGAAGAATAAATCTTACACTTGAAAAATGAAATTACAAGCTCTTTTATTCGTAACTCCGTGTATTGTTTTTGCTTTAGTTGGTGCTTTGAGGTATTAACTTTTTTCTTAGGAGAACAGTCATTCTTTTCAATCCGACTCTGCCCCCAAATATTTAATTGTGTTTCTTATGAAATGTGTGACCATTCTCAGAGAAAATTCTCAAAGAGAGGACTTTTTGTCAAAAATCATAAGGTTTTTTTATTTTTGAAGATTGCTTTCTTTCTCCAACTCCCTTCACTTTTCTTGAGGAGGCATGGAAATATTTGTTGGTTTAATTCCATTATAATCCCTGCTCTGAACATTTGATCTTAGTGCTTTGTAAGTGACCCTGGTTTTTTGGGAATATTTGCAATTGCAGATGGGAAACATATCCCATGATCTAAAGTTTGCTAAGAAAGATTGCTTAAACTCCATTTTGCTGTATGCTATTTTATTTTATTAATATAGAGATGTTATTTTAGTATGTCGTTTACTGGCTACATACAGGCTCAAAGTACCTTAATAACTTTATCTGTAATAGTCACATAAATATTCAGGAGGGTCTTTGTGTTTTACCCAAAATAATGCTTATATTTTATTGCACTTATTCTTTAGTCTCATTTTCTTTATGTTTTTAAGGGAATTTAATCTATTTTGGCCAAGTATCCTTTCAAACTGCAGAACTAAATAAATTTAGAGCAACGGATATTATGCAAGTATGGAAAATATTTCCTTCAAAATTTTATGCTAAGAAAAAAAACAGGTTTTATAAATATATATGGAAATAGAAAGTAAACCAAATTGAATACCAGTGGTTTTGTTAGGATAATGTGGTCAGTAATACCTGAATTCATGCCACTTACTCCCTTTTTCCAGCTTCTTTTCTAAGTATTGCTTTTTTTGAGGTGAGAAGCATCTAACAAATTACAAATACTGCTGAAGCCTCCTTCTCATATCTGCATTTTCATGTCCTCTAGGCACAGAATCAGTTAGTTTTATTAATGATCTGGTTGATCTTAATATGTTTTATTTACTTTTTTTCAGAAAATGTTTAGAATTTCAATTTTACATTGAGTTAAAGCAGAGCGTGGATAAATCTTATTCATATTCTATTGTATAGTAAGTAGTGAGCTTCAGTCAGAATTTTTTAATATTTTTAACAACAGTGCCAAACAATCTTAATATATTAAAGGACGTTGACCGAATCTTTCATTTTTATATTTTTTTGTTTGTCAATAAATTCATGCATCTTTTTTCTTGCTGTGGAGTCAGAAGAGTTGTTAATACCCTAATCACTTAAGTATTATATTTATTATTTTTAAAAGAGTTTCCTTGTTAGCTCAGATTGCTTTAGGAATATATCAACAGCCTGATTTTCAGTAAGGAGGTTTCTTGGTTCTAGGAAGAGGAAATATTAAGAGCAAACTTGAAATGGGAGCTCTGATCCTGTCACTTATGCGTTCTGCTAAATCGTATCATATCTTCTTTTAGAGATGGGCTGTTGTACCACATGTTGCTCTTTTCCTCCCTGGTAGGAAAAGACGTGGACTTTCATGATTAATGTTGAGCAGACTGCACATAGAGACATTACAATGAACATTTATGGCCTGATTCAAAATCTGTGGCAGTGTTTTCATTAACCTCTGCAGGCTTTGAATCAGTGCCAAAATGCTTCTGCTCTGTTTGGATTTCTACAGCTCAATGGCTGTAAGACTTCAAAATGGAAACAAATGCAGGCGTTTGGATTATCATACCCCTGGGATTTCTGCTTTCACTTTCTTCTTACTTTTATGCTTTCTATGTCACTCTTCAATAAAATATATTTTTTTATTTTGCTCGTTTCTATAAGGATTGACTTATTCTCTCTTTACAATTGGCTCTGAAGATAAAAATGTGTGTGGTGGCGGGGAGGGTGAAGGACTGATCTAGGCTCTGGAATTAACCATCTCACATTCTGAAGCTGATGCCAGAAGCTGTTTTTGTCTGTCCCTCTGCCCTTCATCACTGCATGCCCTACAAGCTTTCACAGATGCTTCACATTTCCTAACTTTTTGGGTCTGTAATGGTGTCCCTTATTTATTGTTATCTTTTAATGTTGGTGCATTTTGGTTCATAAATTTAATTTTGTTATACTGCTTCACATTGTTAGTGGAATATAAATTTATATTTATGTTATTACTTATTTTTGTATCTTTATCAGTAGAAGGTTTTCATTTAGTGGTAACCTAACATAATGAATTTCATCACTGAATTGCAACAACATGTTTTTCTTTTCAAGGAGCTGAAATGAAAATTAAGATGGGACATTAAAAAATTCCTTTCATTGTGGCATTTCTCTTAAGGATGCCCCAAGAACAAACAAACAAACAAGAAAATACTTGCATCAAAAATAAGCAAATTCTTATATAACCATGCAGCAAATAAGTACATCAAAAATTGCAATTGTTTCAAAAGGAAAGGAAACCCAAAATACTATTCATATTACCAAAATTCCAGTATTACTTGGATGAACAATTTTAGTAACCATAGTCCCACCTTGGCAATGTCCACTATCAGTTAACTACCACAAGAAGACAGTAAAAACTACACAAGTACTATTTTAAAAACATTAATATATGTATAGCAACAGCTGGAGTACAGTTAGTTTCAAAGAATAACAAAAGGCTGGAAAAATAAAACCACTTTCACAATGGAAAGGAATACTGTAAGTTTTTCTTTGGACCTTAGGCAATTTTGTAAGAGTTAACTGTTCTCAAATGCTGGAAGTTGAAGATAATATAGGATTTTGTCACTTAAAGGATACACTTTACTTTGTATATTGCTTATTGGGGTTTTTTAATAAACTTCAGAAACCCTCAAAATCCTCTGATTAAAAGTATGGGAGAAATAAGTATTACTAAGAGTATTAGTAGTCAGAAGGTACCTTCAGAATGGAAGTTATAAAATGATGTATGGGGTTAATTTTACAATTTATGTTTGGTTTAAATTTGGATTTATAAGGTAACTTCATAGGTACAGGGATGACTTCTGAATATGAAAAAAAGTAAATTTAATACCAAGCTAATAATATTCGGAAAATACTGAAAATATGTTTCCTTTAGATACTTAACTAGTAAACTTAATTTAAATTGACAAGTTTAGCTTACTTTAGAAACAAATGTGAAAATACTCCAAGCATTTTTTTGTTGTTTTTTTTTTAACTGGAATCAAAGTATGTATTCTTCATTGGTATTGCTCAGGTGATAATTCTTGTATCAGTCTTGACGTTAATTGAAATGGTTCGAGATTTTACAAGGTACCCAGTCTGTCATTTCTGTAGGCTTCTGTTGGGAATTTCTGTGTTGGAAGTTTTTTTGCTTTTTCTTACATACAACATTTATGTCCTTCATTTTCTTTTCCAAAATGTGGAGCAGATCATTCCAGCATGGTACTGCTACTACCACATACTTTTTCTACTTCAAAATGTTGCATAGCACTTAGCAGCTTGAATGCAACCGAAGGTGATGCCCTGCAGCTCTTCTTCAGTCTCAGGCATTGCAAAACTGGATTAAAAGCTGCATTAACTTGCTTTGTATCAGAATCCAGCCTCATATAGTAGCCTATTCGTGCCCACACAAGACAAAGTTATTTATTCAAAAGATAAATATAGTGTGTATTTTCTAAAGATAGTAGTGAAAATATGAAAAAAAAAACAAACCAACCCAACCTTTGTCCTATTTTCTCTTGCAGTCTTTGATCAAGGAAGAATGCACAAAATATTCCATGCCTTATGCAGCAAGCTTCACATTCTTAACAAAGTCCCTACTAAAGCTGATATGTAGTCAACAAAACATTTAACCACAACTCCTAAGCTTTCAGAATTTTGGATTGAGTATTCTTTGTTAATGACTTGAGTGACTTGAAAGCTTTCATACATTAATTTTATATAACCTGTTACTCATTCCCATTGGAGCATTTTATAATACATTGTTTTAAGTATCACTGAATAAAAGGAGCATTACCTTAATGGAGAGTTCAATAATAAATACTTTTTTCTGTATTATTTGTGAAAATTATTTCTACATATTTTTTCAAACTTATTGGAAGGCACCTGAAGTCCTTAAGGGCTCTCTGTGCAATTTATAACTACACAAGAGTTCTATATATAAATATAGAAATATTCTAAATATATAAATGCTAAAATCTGCACTAAGGAGGATAAAATTACATATGAAAATAAGGAATTTGTTTTGAAAACTTTTTTACAGATACTTTGAAAAAATCTTCCCAGCATGTTGCAAATAAATTAAAACTTGTCTAAGTTAGTTTTGATAATGTAAAATTTTTGAGACATCCAGATGCTACTACAGTTCGCAAGTTTCACATTGGCCTATTGTAGTGAAGTCCTGTTCATTTGTGTTAACAAGGGTCACCCCTGAATGCAGTTTTTATTCTTCAGAGTACCTTCTAATGTGTGGATAAAGTGCCATCACAAAACTTTTGCTAAACTAACAAGTGCAGTCATTTTGAAGATACTCTTTAGTACTTAAAAGAACACAGAAAATGCATTATTTATGTGTCTCTAACTTCTGTTGCTTTAACTCACAGGCTGGTCTTCCTCCCTAACCCCTTTGTTAACAAGTGGTGGTCCTGTCCCCCTGGGTGGCAGGCCCACCCTTCTTCACCAAGCTGCTGCCCAGGGAAATGTCACTTTATTATCAATGCTGCTTAATGAAGAAGGACTGGACATTAATTACTCTTGTGAAGATGGCTATTCTGCCTTGTATTCTGCTGCTACGAATGGACATACAGGTAAATGGTACTAAGATCTAGGATGGTATCCATGTAAACTAGTGGAAGCTTACTTCGTAAGTTTTTAATATTCAGTTAGGTCAAATGCATTCTTCCTGAAAATGTGAAATTGAAAATGAGACATACAGATTATGTGACCAAAGTCATGGTATAGCATATATGCAAGCAATGCTTCTTGAAGCAGAATTTTGGAACTCAGAAAACTTTTGAAACACAACAAATTGGTAGCATTTGTTCTGCGGCAACATCCATTCTAATTCTCCACTCTGTTCATGTAAAAAGCTACCAGATATTATCACCTCATATTCTGTGAAAAACTAAAGATCTTTTGTAGCAATAGGATCTTGAAAGAAAGAACTTTCCTCTACGAGGAGTAAGCAACAAATAGGTGGTCATCAGGGTGTTGATCTTCTGCAGCAGCAGCGAAAATCATGGAAGACAGTATCAGAATAGTGTGTTATTTGGGAAATAAAATGAACTCTATTTTTGAACTAAATGAAAAAGCCTTCATTTGTTACTTAGGCTCTCCTGAGAAAATTAAAAGGGTTTTTTTTTTCCTTTCCCCATGACCCCAGTCCTCCTCTGTATTGAGGAAGTAGCATTTCTGAGCCTTTCAACAGTCAGTCTTCATATTTTCTGAATATATTTCTGAAATGCAGCAAGTATGTTACTAACAGATACTAATTTCATGGATACAAACTCCTAGCAGTAATTTTCAGACTTTTAACACAAGGCTCTCAAACAGCAGTTTGTTTTAAAAGTCCAGTGCACATAACTGCAGCCTTCTCTACCTACATAAAAACCTCTAGATTTTTATATTGCATCTGATATTGTTATGCTGTTTTGGACACTAAAGATGAAATCCAGTAATACCAATGGCAAATATTCCATTAATTTTCAGTAAAACTGCAAACTTTAGTAAAGTCAAAAATTTGTTTCAGAGTAGAAGGTGGAACATAGTCCTACTAAAGCAACTGCTTTCAAGAGTACTTTGCAATTTTATGTAATAAAATATTTATTAGTGACATAATTACAAACCCCTGATCCAGTTTTCCAGATAGTACATAGAGAGACTGTTTCATAATTCTTTTCAAGTATTTTAAAAATAAAACTAAAGTTAGGCTACAAAGTCTGCAGCTAGGCAGATAGTGTAAATTGTTCTGACATGTTCAGAGTTAGTTTTGCTACCAAGCATAGGGTAGGAATAATTAATTTTGCTCAAAGTGGTTTATTTTGTCTTTGCTTCCTAGGTGCTGTGGGGTTTTTTTTTGTAGAAACATCTGGGCCTTTTCACCTGAGTTTCTTTCGTGTTGCCAAGACCTTTAAAATAGTGAAAAAGTACTCTTTTTTCCTTTGGTGATTTCTTCCTTTTTTTCAACTTGTTATCTGCAGTATTAAGAATTAAGAATTAAGTTAATTATATTGTGTGGATTTATTATTCTCTCCTCACAGAATAGATGTTTGGTATATTCGTCTAGGCTTGCATCCAGTTATCATTGCTAATATTTGAGGGAGACCATAATTGACCCAATTTGTTATTCATCGTGTATTCTAAAATTATTTCAAAGCAAGTGATTTTCAGTTACCATTATTGAGCAGCTCCTACTGACAGCAAAGGCAATTTGGTTCCTTATTTTATTGTCAAAATTTCAAATCAGAAAGACACTTGAAACAATTGTGAAAACACAGTAATAAAAACAAACAAATGCATATGCACTCTGTAATTGTTTAGTATGTTTTATTTTTTGAGATAAAAACTGTATTGCAGAGGTTATGGTGTTCCTCTTCTATTTATAGTTGACAGGATGTGAAAAATACTTTATCGTACAGATCATCACATTTCAGCAATTAAATGGGTTGTATGAAGTCTGAATGAGAGAACCACGCAGCAGCAGTGTTCATGTCTCCTTAATAAATTATATGAAAATTGAAAGGTTTAGATTTGTAAAATTTTTGGAGAAAGATTTTTATCTATCCTAATTTCAAAATGTCTAGCTTTCCTGTTTGGAAACAGTTGCCTTTTGAGAGGTGCAGCTGAGGGTTTTTCCAGCACATGAAGTTAATAGCAGATGTTTTGTTTCCACCACACACTGTCCCTTAATTCTGTAGGTCTGAGAGAGAGAAATTCACCCTAAAAATACAGACTTCCTTTGTACTTGAATGGACATGAGGAAACTGTTATCATGATTTAACCACTAGACTGGGATAGCTGAACAGGTTGTCTTGTCAGGCTGTCTTGGTTTTACCATTAGCAAAGAAGAAACCACTTCAGGTCTATTGTGTGCTTAATAACAGTAGTTCTCTTAGCTAGTAGATCTCCACAGTTGCACATCGTGACCATTCTCTGTCACAGAAAGGTGGAGAAGGACACAATGAAGCAGTAAGAATTCCTGAATCCGAGAGATGTGGATAAAATAATATCCTTTGGACTCAGCTATACACTAATCATATGCATTTATGGTGTAATTGATTCTCTTCTATCCTGAGTATTTGGAGGCTGTGGCACCCTGATTGATAGGAAAAAACTGGAATGATGTGGGAAGTAGAAGGGAGTGAGGTGCAGAGACATACAGCTACATGGAGTCAGCTTTATCAAGCCACCGGATGTATCTGCATGATGATTGCCAACACTCTGGAAGAACTAACTACCCAGCTGTGGTGGAGAGCAGTAAAATCTGCAGGTGTTTGTCTCTAATTTGCTTCCATGTTTTGCTTTTGCTATGACCAAAACTTTTAACTTAGTGGCACCAATGTCTGTCTAGTGCCTGCCCTTCTACCCACTGCTGATTACTTCGGCAGACCAGAGTGAACTGGAGTGAATAAGCCTGGACTGACCCAAATTACCCTTCTCCAAATCCCAATAAAGTGTCCATCCAGAAGGCCCAGGCTCCTTGGACGTAATTGCTGCTTTACTTGATATGCCACCAGAACAGGTCACATAGAGCTTACTGGCTCACACGTTCTGCCTTATGCAAGTAGCTGTATTTCCTCATAGTCACACTTACCCCTAAGAATAAAATGCTGTTTTCAGAAGCAGTATTTTCATAGAGATAAGCTTCATAAGAAATAGTATTTATAGAGACATAACCTACCACCTGAATGATCTCCCAGTCAATAAGTGTGAATTAACCATGCCTTCGTGGACAGGTAGTCTTGTTCTGTGTGTTCATGGCTTTTGCATGGCTGACGTATGCTTTATGAACCAACAGCACCATATTCTAGCCAAATACTTGAAACTTCTAGATGAAAATTTTTTCAACATCCCTCATAAACTTTAGAAGTATTTTAGAATTTCAAGCAGGAATCTGTATTTTCAAGTTAATAATTTAATATAGGACCATGATTGACAATGGAAAGAAGAAAAAAGGTCATTCTTAGCATAGTATTTTTGTATTAAAAAGTTAATGAAAATATAATTTAATTTAAGTGGTACTATCTTACAATTGGAAGGACTTGGTAAGTTAGTTAACAGAGAGCTTCTTTATAACTTAAAAAAAATTGCAGGTCAAGTCCTGGTAACTTACCGTGACAACAAACTTTACAACAACAAAAAATAATTTCACATCAGATAACTTACTTCAAAATTATAAAATCCTAATTTACAAAATAATAACTTAAAGTGTTTTAAAATCTTGTTTCTTAAAGTTAAATTATTTATTCAATCAACTCCACAACATCTGTATTAGTATTTGAAAAAATTGTAACAGGAGTAAATACATTGAAAAATGATTTATTCTAGTCAGATTTCCAAGTAGTTCTTAATACATTTTTCTGATATCCAAGTCGTTCTTAATATATGTTTGGTTCTGATATCTAAACTTCAGCTTCACTAACAAAACTTGGCTTCAGGATTTTACTGAGTGCTGGAACAGCCTGCATTAAGCTTGCGCAGAAATCAGGTCAGGAGTCTGTAATTGGTGTTATAGCTGGGCTTATTTTCCAAGTAGTAGTTTCAATTACAAAAGACTTGTTTTATTTTGGTCTGGAGCCAATTTCAAGAATGAGGAACAGATCAACTGTTTTCTTTAAAGTTAATTGCATCAAATGATATTCCAATTTGTGGATGAAAAGCAGTCTAATTACTATGTAATTAATTATCTTAAATTAGCTGTAGGGATGATGGAATCAGGCCGGTACTATTTTTAGCTTGTGTTTTTGGAAACATATGAATGGGAATGGTTTGGGGAGGTTTGAGTTTGTCAGCATATTTTATTTGTCATTGCAATCACAAGTCAAAGTGTCCTAAAATAAGACTGACCGGTGTGTTGCTTGAGGTCTGTGTGGCTTGTGAACATCTCCCCTGTGGCTGTCATATTTGTCACGACTGCCAGTAGGCAGTGATGCCCTTAGGGACTCCCGGCTAAGTCAGATTCTCCACTTGGGAAGTAAAATAGCTAATACTGTGGGAGTTGCCTGCAAACTTCTTCCTGAGCTTTTATTTCAGTCCCTTAAGGTGTGATGTGTAGTCCAAAAGAATGGCTGATGTCTCCCCTTGAGCAGGCTTCAGCCTCTGGTAGTTTTAACCGCTTGATCTTGTTGAGTCATTCTCTGGTTTTGCTCCATTTATAGATTGTGTGAGATTGCTGCTGGCTGCAGAAGCACAAGTTGACGCTGCTGATAAAAATGGCTTTACACCCTTGTGTTCAGCAGTTGCTCAGGGACATGTCAAGTAAGTGAAGCCTTTAAGATTTTGCCTGTCAGCTGTTAGTCAATTTTATAGCCTCTTTACCTTATATACATCTTCATTACATTACCGTTGCATTCTTGTGTATAAATGTATTTAACTATAATTTATTGAGTGCATCTACTTAAATTCATATTCTTATGCTGCTCTGATTTTAATATTTTCTATTTGTTTTGTTTCCCATTTTCAGCTCTTAAGGTTACTGGGCATGTATTCTTAGCAATTACAATGTTGTACTGGTCTACATGGGCATCATACATCTGAATTTCTTAATTTTCTTTGAGTTATCAGCCATAGTATAGGATTAACAGGAAGAAGGAAATTATTTTTGTGCTGATTTTTTCAAGTATAGAAAACTTGGAATATTATATTCAGAGGAAAAAGAATGTCTGAGTTTTCTCTTGAGTGATATATAATCACATACCTTATACAACAAAACAAGGTTTTTTGAAGGTTTTAGCTTTTTTGGGTCAGTAACTTTGAAAAACAGAAAATTGTGTATGAGTCAAATAATATTACTGACAACATTCTTCAAAATGTCCTTAGAATAATTTATGTCATAGAATCATAGAAAATAGAACTGGAAGTTGGAAGCAACTATTAAATAATCATTTCCAGAGCATCCTTTTCCAGAGAAAATTATTTTACAAATTCAAAAGGCTTTAAACAGAATTATTAAGAATTCTTTTTACAGAATTTACCTTTATTTTACATAGATTTGCTCTTTTTTATATTTCTGATTCTTTTCATGTTTACAGTTTGTTATTTTTAAGGATTTTACTCTGATGCAGTAACACAGGAATCAGCCTTTGAGTATTATAGTATGATAGACTTTGACCCAACAATGAGGAAGAGTGGCATCTCTCTTCTTCTCAGTCTTCCATAAGTGTACACAAATCTTCAGAGATCCTTGCCACTTCTTAGAGGTTTCAAGTTCATCAACTAATGGTCATTTTTTTCTGGAAGTCTTCTTACTCCAGAGGTAGCAGACGCCTACTAGGTGTTTTGAGTGCAGAAATATGCATCTAGTTAAGTGTTTCAGTGTTGTGTATAAAATCTGTAAAAAATATGTGTGACTTGAAAAGACAAACCCAAAATGCACTCTTCATATTCTCTCACTAAAATAAATACCTTAACACTTTGTTTAAATAGGAAGCTGTTTTTTTCCCTGACTTAACCTCACAACACTTTGGTGTGTATCATTTGCTGTGTTGTGGTATTACAGACTTTGTATTCTTTTTGCCTTAGAGTTACTTATGGAATATAGTATCCCTAAACACATTTTTTTGCTTTACTTTTTTAGATACTGAACATGAACTGAATTGTAAAATTCAGCATGGATTGACAGGGCTAGCCAAAAATGTCAGAGAGACTACAAATGGTTCAGGCTATTTGATTTGTTGGTCACTTCAAAGTTCAGGCACAGACAAAAAATCTGTAATAGGTAGAATTTGGGGCAACAGTATTGTCTGTCTCCTAAGATGGGGTTAATGACAGCACTAAACTGCACAGTAGGCATCTGTCATATACTTGCTAACCAGTCCACTGTGACATCTTCATTAACCTTGTTCCTGAGCCAAGACAATACTGTTGTTCTAACCCTAGTTATGTAGTCAGAAAAAAAATCTATTTTTTTGAGGCTGGTCCAGTAATATCACCAGATCAGAAACTGGTTTAAGGCGAAACTTCCAGAATCATTGCCCATGTGGTCCAGGGCAGAATGACTTTCCCTGAACTTGAGGTGGAAAGTCAATGTAGTTTTTCGAGATTCAGCAGATACAATGTAAATTATCAAACCAGATATTTCTAGCCTAGCCGACTTAAAGCTCAATCTTGAATTGCTGTATGGAAGTGTCTTGTTGTGAGCCCTTCTCAAGATGACCTTTGTGACTGTGTGGTTAGGATGTATACCTAACATCTGATAAGGCAGAACATTATTTTTATTTGTATTTTTTTTCTGTTCAGTTGACCATTGTTGGAAAGCATAGATAAGTAATTCATATCAATGCTATTTGTTTTACTCCTCTCTAAAATTGTGCATTTTACCTTGAACTTAACTGATTTTCTGACTGGATAGAAACATACCAAAACAATTTTCTTAAATACTTGTTATTTTTTTAGTATGTTAGTTTTTCCTGTATATTTATATTCAACCTTAAATTGGTTTAAATATTTTGTCACAGTATATTTTGTTACAGTATGGTCTCCTAATCAGTAGTTATTGGGCATTGCACTAACTGCTTTGAGGCTTTATTGTTGATATGCTTTCTGTTTTTATGGACTGATAAATACTGAGCTGAAGAGTGGGAACTTATCTTTTAAACAGTGCTATTTTGAACTGCAGAGTGAATTGACAGGCATTAAGAGTTTTGCAAATCTTAAGTGTTGTTGAAAAGCTAGGTTGGGGAAGGGAAAGGTTGCCAACCCTGGCACAAGAACAGGGGAAAAAATAGACCTACAGGGTCATGAGGAAGTACAGGAGCTTGGATCTGAATGCCAGCCCCAAATGAATTGCTCTTCAGAACTCTATCTAACCTTCCATCCTCCATAACCCAGAAGCTGCTATCAATACACCCAAGCCATCCTTCTGGAGCAGCCTCCATTCAGGGATCTGAATGACAGATGCTGCCATAGCTGTCTTGCTGCCACCACCAGATTACTTCTCTAGATGAGCATCCCTTTTGCTGGTAAAACTAGTCCTAGTCCTTCATTTTATTTTTTCCCTTTGCTTTTTAATTCTATTTTAAATATCAGTAGTCGGAAATGTTTCTTTTTTTGCTCAGCTGAATGTTTTTCCTAGGCAGCTCTCATCAAGTTTTTATCAGACTTGCGAAATTCAGTGTTTTACATTCACAGTTTTTAAATGCAGCTACAGTAGTTCAAGACTTACATGTTTAAAGTAGCCTGTCTTTATACCTATGTACAAAATATACTTTGTACTTGTGTATATGGGTTGATCACAGGTAGATCTGTATCTGTAAAATCAATACTGTATTTAAAATATATAAATGTCATAACCTATAAAGAGGTGTTGGATGTCTAACATAAGACAATTTTATTGCTTTGCCATTTGCTGTAGATGTGCGGAATTACTAATTATGTATCAGGCTGATATTAACTATGCTGCTGAAAGAGGACAAACACCTTTGTACCTGGCCTGTAAAAATGGAAATAACAATTGTATTAAACTATTGTTGGAAGGTGGAGCGGATCGAACAGTAAAAACCAGTGTAAGTTACAGTAGTTTGTAAAGGTACAGTACCTTGTATAGTACTGAACATTGACATTAAAATATTTATTTAAACTTTTCTTTAAAGCTGGAATAAACCATATAATTTGAAATTAGTATTTTGTTATTTTCATCATACTTTCTGGGTTTTTTAAAAGTGTATATTGTCTAAAATCTCCCAAATGATGTGACTTTCATACCATTTTACATATTTCAGATTCCATTGGTAATTTGCTGCAGCTTTTCTCCAGCACTGGATTTCTAAAACCAAACTTTTCTGGTTTGGTTTATTTTTAAGGTGGAGAAGTGGAGATAGGGATTTTGCTTCCAGTTTTTATGTTAGGGGGCTTTATTGTTGTCCTTGATCGGACAACACCCCAAAACATTCTTGCCAGTATTGTAGAGTCTCATATATCCCCAATGGCATAATATGGCCAAAACCAAAATCATATCTAGAGAAGAAGAGGTGAAGGACTGTCTCAAAATTAGTGCCTACTGTCTCAAAATTAGCCTTTTTCAGGTGCTTTTCTAGAGTTTTTTTATGACTCTGATGTCAATAGATTTTTATGACAATAAATGTAGGTTATAAGCTGTTCCAAAATACAGCACAAAGAGTAGTAGTTTCACAGAACATTCTACTCGTCCTGTAATTGTTACACTAGGGTTTTTTAGCATTCATTTATTTTGCAACTGGAAAGAAAATATATTTGACTTGGAATGAGAGAAAGTTGTGATGTCACAACTGTGACACTGACTAATAAATGGATTAATGCAAGATGAAACAGTATTGATAGTTGGAACAATTTCTGTTTGATGCACAGGAAGGAAACAGTTTACTAACAACATGTACACCCTGTATCACTTAGACTCTTCTAAAAATTCTGAAGATTTATCTGTTGGACTGTCCTTGGAGAAATCTGTAAATTTTTTTCTGTTATTTTCTTCCCTCTCTTCCACCCAAAACACATACAAGCCACTCTGTTTTCCCAAAGGATTGTTATGTCACTCTTGCTTGTCTTCTTAATTTCCAGACAGAGCCTTCCATTCACATTCTTTGCTGATGTAAGTCTGCAAATATGTTTCTATGTGTTTGGTTGGCAGTGTGCTTTTTGATTTTGGTTTTTTTTTTTTAGGATGGCTGGTCTCCAATTCATGCAGCAGTGGATTCTGGTAATGTTGAAAGTCTTAAGCTCCTTATGTACTATGGAAAGCCGAACAATGGGAACTGTTTGATGGATGCAGAGCCTAATTTAGACTACTTTGATTTGGAGAAGAGAGAAGATGACTATAGTGGTAGAGTAAAGCCTGTTGTTTCTGCAGATCTCATCAACCATGCTGACAAAGAGGGTTGGACTGCTGCCCATATAGCAGCATCAAAAGGCTTTAAGGTTAGTCCGTGTGAACAAGTTACAGTAAGCTGATAGAATTTAGGCAAAAGAAATCCTTTTCTTTTATCTTTGAAGAATTACATCTTAGAAGTCAGGTCTAAGTTTGTTTTCTAGTTTTATAGACCAACTTGCTTTAACAGAGACAGAGATAGACCTCCAGCAGACAATTAGTCCCAGAATCTAGGTGTCAAATGGAGTGAATTATCATATTTAAATGTTTGTGTCTTATGGGATATTCGTAAAAAGAGGAAACTTGGAATTTTCAAAGTTAAGATGAGATGAATCTCACTCTGAATGCCAATTCATTGGATGTCATGTGCTTATAGATATTAGATGGACATTATTTCCAGCTACAGGTAGGAATGATTTCACTATGAACAATTTTTCCTCTGTGAAGGAGGGGAGAAGAAGAAATTTGAAAACCAGATTTGTGCAGACATACATTGCTTAATTTAGCAGGCAATGAAACATTTTTGTGAGGTTGAGATAACTGTTGACATGGAGAATGACCTGACAGGTCCTACTGGTAACAAACAGGAAGATTTCTGGAAATTTAATATTACTTCTTGACATCAGAAGCTATACACTTCTAACACTGACAGTTTAAAGGACTTCTTTTTATATGGTAGCTCTCAGTCAGATTTCACTGTAAAGTTTTTACCTGGGAAGAAAATAGAGGGTGCTAAACACAGAAGAGTGAATTTTAAGAAGATATAGTCCAAGACTTAAAAATCAGCTTATGTTTACATGCCTATTTCAATAGCTGTCCTTATGTTTGCTTGTTTTCCTGATAAGTTTACATTCAAAATAGTTGTGTTTGAAATAGACACAGATTTAAGATTAAGTTCAAGTTACAGGGTTTTTTAGAGACAGCCACTGCTTACTCAGCATTTTGCATTACAAAGAGTCAGTGTTCCATTACCAATGTCTGTTAGGCAGGTGCAGACTCTCATTCCAGTTTCCATTCATGCAAATTCAGATGGAGTTTAAGGTATTTGCTATAGCCTGCAAATACCTAAATAATGTCCACTATGTGGGCTCTTTCTGCAATAATATAATCCTCAGGAACTTTGAATTTAGATTTGATTTGCTGTCTAAAACTGCTTTGACCAGGTGATGATCTCTCTGAAAGTTTTGACACTGGAAGTCTTCATGTATGTCATTCATTAATAACTCAAGGGTTTGAGTTTCTAAGCACATTCCAAGTCAACTGTTTAATAAGATCTCCACTTGGGGTTGAGGGGAGTCTCTTAGGGGACAAAGATGATATAGAGCTGGCAATCAGATTCCTGGTTTTGATGTTGCAGAAACTATAAAATTGTATTTGATTTAATGCATTTATTGACTTGAGATATGTTTGGGATATTTAAAAGCTAAAAAAGCTTAATAGCCATCTCCAAGTGCTGTTAACACTTCGACTTCATTCTCTAATCTGTTATATACACTGCATGTCATTCATTCCAGTGCATGATAGCTGCATATAAGCACTGCTGACACTTGGATTCTCTTGTTTTGACACAGGTAGGGGCCATTCTTTACAGATTAATTCTGCTAGGGCATCTTAGCTGTTATTTTGTAGGCAGCAGATACAACAAACATCCTCATTTTACTAAGGAAATAAGTTGATTTCTTTCTGTCCCACTTCTTCTTGCTTTAGTTCCCATTTTCAGCCTCACAGTGCGATCCTCAGCCTTCTGCTCTTCTGCTGTTCATTGCTCCTATTTGAGAGAGAGTGTTAACAAACTAACCTGGCAAGAAAATATGTGCTTTTTTTCTGCTTAATATCCTTCTGGCAAGCTTAGTGAGCTGATCATTTTTTTTTAAAGTACTTACAGGTGCTGTAACTACAGCCTGGTAAATTTTTACCTCACAGGCAGCTATACCTTGAATGACTGCTATATTTATGAAAGGTCTCAGGATGTCAGATACACTGACAAAAGTTTCTGTACAAAATAGGTAACACTGTGTCAACCTGCAAGGAGCCACTGTTCTGCTCAATAGCTGCTTCTCTGTGTTTATAAGTTTTGATTTCTCAGCTATGGTTAACTCCAGACATTATCAATACATTATTAACAAGTATAATTTCTAGAAATTGGTTTCTTATTTTTACAATATGGATGTGTCTTTAAAAGCATATCTGAGATGGCAAAGCTTTCATGAAGGCTGCCTGTTGTTGCAGAATGATGGTCATTAGAAACAAGGACTTGATCCATTTTCTGATTGCTGATCAATCAATTTGAATGTGGTTTTATGAGAACTTTTTTTATCCCACACTGATTTGGGAGGATCAATATAGTGAATAGAATCTTCATGTTACAGTATGATTCTACCAATCCAAATTTATATGCTAATAGCTTGTTTCTAATTTCAATGATTTTTCCTTTGGTTGGGCACGTGACATTTTTTAGAGCATCATGTTGTTGGCATCCACACGGTGTTTGTGCTCTGACTTAGTAAAAATACATTTTTGTATCACTGCATTCTTACGATGCTTACAGAATTGCAGATTTCCTGCCAAAGAAGAGGCTTGAAGGTGATTTTAAAAGGATTCTTTTTTGTGTCCCACTCAGGTGTCAGTCATGATGGAAACTCCTACTTTGTGAATTACAAAGTGAAAACTGGCTTTATGGATTGTTACCTACATAGCTTAATTTATTAATCTGCATTAAGCTTTAGAATTGCTTATTTAGGGTTTCTGTCTCCTTATCAAACCTAAGCTGGTGGCCTGATGTAAGAATTTCTTAATTCAGCTAATCAGCGCTTGATGCTTAGAGACTGTAGAAGCCCTGGCTCTGTGTGTTGTGCTTTTTTATAGTCATTATTTGAGACTTTCAGGTCTGCTATAAAATATTTTTAAACCTGGCTTTCAACTCCATGAGAAACATCATTTTATCTATAGAAACTCTGTAGCTGATTGTCTTTGAAAATGCATGTGTAAGAATTATAATTTGAAATCTAACTGCATATTGGTACAACGCTTTAGTGCAGCAAATGGACAAGTAAATAATACAGTTCCTACCTTTGCAGAACTGTCTAGAAATCCTTTGTAGCCATGGTGGACTAGAGGCTGAGAGAAAAGATAAGTGTAATCGAACATTGCATGATGTTGCTACTGATGATTGCAAACATCTCCTAGAAAACTTAAGTAAGTAAATGCTATCAGCACTACATAAAAATGGTTTTAGTAAAGAACTTGTGGGACAAAAATGACAAATATGAAAAGGGTAGTTGTCACTTTTTTGGCACCAGAATATTAAATTACCTTGATCTAGCAAGTTTCTATTCTCTAAATTTTGCAAAAGCATATGATAAAATTTTGTTGAAGGTTATTAAATTCTTCATGTCTTTGTTTCTAAACCATTCAAAAAGATGGTACATACTGTAGATTTACAAATATCCATACTATTAAAATTTCTGAATTTAATATTAGTAATTACTTTTTCAAAAGCCATTGCTCTCTTACCTTTTCTTCAAATTCTTGTGGAAATAGTCAGTGCTGGGTAGCTGTCAAATTTCCTCAGGCTAAGATGATCATCTAGTCATATCTGATTCTCTTTCTAGAGCATAGTTTATTTTGTCTCTTGTTTATCAGTGAGGGGATTGTTTGTTCGATTCTTCAAATATGTCTTAGAGACAACATCAAAGAACTTCTTTTTTCCAGCATCAGTAACTTCTGTGAGAAGATTGCTCTTTTTTTGAAACCTGTTATCATCTTCCTTCTCTGTAAGTTTTCTCAAAATTCAGTAGAGCAGGCTCATCTGTGTATTTCTTGAGACAGAACTTAATTCATCCTCTCACTAGTTTTGTGTATTTTATATCACTGTATAAATCTAGATGTAGCTATATCTGTATATACAGAGAAAGATATCTATAGTTCTTTGTATGGTTAGAATTCTGGCATTTGTAGATCTGCATGCTCTATTTTTTCACTCTTTTTTTTGTGTTTGTCTTGTGGGATATAAGGATTTGGGTAGTTAAGTTCACTGATTATCAATAAGTTAAGGGAGTTTTCTGTCTGCTGCTTCTGATTTTCTTCTTCAGCTGTTTTAAATTCCAGCTCTTACCACTTTACTGCAGGTTCAGAGGGGAACACAGCTCACATTCTAATAGGTACTCCTCCATGGCCATCTTCTTTATCAGACTGAAGCAAATTTCTGATGGCCTGTACAGGTCTGTAGCCTGTTAAATTAATGCTTGTATTATTTCCATCAGTCTTAGTCTCCTGTGTCTCTGGTCACACTTGTCATGAATCCAACGGCTTTTATCAGGTCAGAACCTTTGGCCTACCCTTCTCTTCTTCCGTACACCTTAAGCCAAGACTGCATTTTTGGGTAAGGTGTCTATACACCATCCTCTCCCTTCTTCACACTCCAGTAAGGTTTCCACTGTAGGACAGGAGGATGTGCTCCAAGAGATCGGAAAGGCTGAGGGCCAGGACTGCCAGCTATGCCTTAGAGGTCACATGTGTTGAAGTTTAGGTATATACTATACCTCTGTCCTAGGGGCCTGTTTCCTTATGGAGAACCCTCTGTACTCCTTAGAGTCTGTGCTCATTTCCCTGAGGTCCAGCCATCAGAAGGGCAAGCCTTTGATGCATTTCTCACAATTCCACATCTGAAGGATGCCTCTGTGTAATCTTTTTCCCTATGGTAGGCTAGTGGGTTTAAATCAGAGCTTTTCTGACATCAGGGAAACTTCATTGGTTTGTATCAGCTGAAGACCTGGCTTCTGGACACAAAAGGGAAGCAAAGATCATGTTGCAAGACTTCAAGATAAGCCGACATGTGTTGTTTTTTATGGTGTACTTCTTAAATTTGAGATACAGTTTCTGAATGGTACTGTTTGGCATGAAAATTAGAAGATAGTTTCCTTTTCATTTTTAGTTATCTAAATGATCTCCAGAGACTGTTGCTTCTGTTGAATTGTATTCCAAAGAGCAAGATTTACAATACTTGATAGTTTCTAGAATGTGCATATAAATTTCCTTTTTTAACATTTTGAAATTTACTCTATAGCAAATCAAATATACCCTTTCAAGTGCATTTTCTGTCTTAGCTCTTAGCTTTTTATTTAAAGATGTTTGGCTCAGCTATGTTTTTCACTTGTGCACTAGTACCAGAAAATTATTTTCTACATTGATAATAAAAAATGTGCGCAGACACAATGAACTGAAAAATTAAGACATTGCCTACCATCTGTCTTAATTTATAAGTAATTAGTCTGTAAAGAGAAAATATGAGGTAAAGTAAATTTTGTCCTGTTTCCTGTTATTTAAGCATAATTATACTGAACTTTTTTGTAAAAAATTATAGAAATCTTGTTATTTTCATCACTGTTCTGATTTCGTGGTGGTGATCTGTGCTGTTCTTTACCATTTGCTTCTTTGTAGGAGGAGTTATTTTGTAACTTTCCTTTGTAATATTAGATTATATCAGTTTATAATAATGGGATTTTAATTTTTTTATTTTAAATTGAGTTTTACAGTTTTTCTCATAGTTGATGTTTTGTTTTTCAACAGATGCTCTTAATGTACCTGTAAGGATTTCAGTCAGTGGCATTGAACCAGTCCATTGTGGTACAGAGGAATTTGATACAATATGTGCTTTAAATATCCGCAAGCAGACGTCATGGGATGATTTTTCAAAAGCAGTGAGTCAGGCAGTGACAAACCATTTCCAAGCAATCACTTCTGATGGATGGAGGAGCCTAGAAGATCTGTCATTTAATAGTGCTGCAGAATCCAACATTGGCCTCGGTGCAAGCAGCATATTTTCTGTCAAATTAGGTATTGATATTGATGTTAATGAAAAAAGCAAAACTTGAGAGTGTTCTCAAATTTGTGAAATCTTCTAAATAAGATTAAAATATATTTGAATTGCTGCATCTTTTAAAGCTTAGACGAAGAAAGACCAATACTATATATGAAAATTTGAACAGTGCTGGCATGAAAGCATGCCTTACTTTTAGCTGTGTATATGGCCCAATTAATTACACACTTTAATATAATCTTGGGGATCATGAGGTCCTATGTTAATTTAGTACTCCAGAGGAGAAATCGGTGAAACTAAATTCTCGCCCTGGGTTCTGTGTACAGTTTTGGGTGCCACAGTATAAGAAAAAGCAATTGGGAAGTGTCCAAAGGAGAGATATGAGGATGGTGAAGGACCTTGAGGGGAAGCCGTGTGAGGAGTGGCTGGGGATATTTGGTCTGTTCAGCCTGGAGGAGACTGAGGGGAGACCTCATTGCAGTTACAACTTCCTCATGAGGAGAAGAAGGGCAGACACTGATCTCTTCTCTGAAATGATGAGTGATAGGACTTGAGGGAATGGCCTGAAGTTGCATCTTGGAGGTTTAGGTTGGATATTAGAAAAGGGTTCTTCACCCAGAGGGTGTTTGGGCACTGGAGCAGGCTCCCCAGGGATGTGGTCAGCAGCAGCCTGCCAGAGTTCAAGAAGCATGTGGAAAATGCTCTCAGACTCAAGGTGTGACTCTTGAGACATCCTGTGCAGAGCCAGGACTTTGATGATCCTTGTGAGTCCCTTCTAACACAGGATATTCTGTGGTTCTACAAAAACAATTGAAAGCCCGCATTGCTTCTTTACAGTACATCCAGAATATACAGAAAATGCAGACTGTAAATCAAATAGGTAAACAGAACTGCTGTTTTACATAACTTCACTTAGCATGGTACAAAAGAGTAATCTTTAAAATGATGAGAAATTGGCCAAAATGTGGTAGTCTTAGTAACAGTTGTATAGATTTCTGAAAATCCTTGTACTTCATCTTAAATCTCCTTCCTTCCTCCACCTTCCCATCAGCAAAACTGAACCGTAGTCACATTAGACTTGGCAAATTATTCTATTTTACTTTATTTTAAGTGTAAAGATAAAAAGACAGGCTAGCTGTTTAACTTGTGTCTCAACTCTAGAAAACACTAGTTACTTCAGTCATATATCAAATAATAGCATGATTTAGTACATCTCATACATGGGACTAGTTTGTTTGTCAAATTTGTCAGTGTATGCACATAATCTTTGTAAGCAAGCGAATATGCTTGAGTGTAAGACACTTCATATACCTCTAAGGAATATCTCTCTCTTATTTTTTCTTTTTAACAGGAAACATTTCATGGTCAACAGGTCAGGTTTTTTCCCAACCACCATGGGACTTTTTGAAGAACAATAGAGCTGAGCATATCACAGTGTTTTTGTTTGGTAATTTTCAAGTCATAATTTTTCAGTTTTGAATGTTAAGACACTCCATGTGAAATACATAACTTGAGAGTCATTTGCTACTGGTTTTGTTCATCAGTGTTGCTTGATTCTCAGAGACACCATATCCATTTAATTGTTTAACTAGATTTTAAAGTGTCTACAGCATTTGGAAAATATGCTGGCACATGAAAGTCTTACTGCCTTTTTCAGCCATAGAGTAGTATATATGTTGCATATGTCATGGATACTCATGAATCTATGGTGATAGATATATGCCTTTCATTTATTCAGCATTTTAATTTGCATAGCTTCTAATTTTAAAAGATCTCTGTAGAATACTGCATGAAAATCAAATTTATCAGTCACACATACATATAAACAAGACATTTACAGAAGTTATTTGTATGTCTCATTTTAAGGACCTCAAGAAGGCTGTCTAAACAGTGTGACTTATGCATCCATGATCCATCTTCAGACACTTCAGAATTATCTCCGCCTGGTCAGTAGTAAGCTAGCTTCTCTCCGCATGCTAATTGTTTGTCAAAATACTTCTCTAATAGTGTTGACTAAAATTTGCTCTGTGAAAGAACATCAAGACTTCTAAAAAAATGAAATGGGATGAAAGCTGTTTTAAAATAAAGTTCCTCCTAAATTGACCCTTAACTTTGGTCTTGTGAGGCCATTAACCTTCTTCTTTAAATAGCTGCTATCTGATTAACTGAACTGCTTAAAAATATATTAAAAGCTCTCTGATATCTTATTGCCTTCCAAAGTTATTTTATTCCACCTTTTGAGGAGAAAGTAAATTAGAATAACACTCATGTAAGCAGTTATTTGAGACTGGAATTTTATTACTAGCTTATGTAGAAATCTCCTGTAACACAGTTGATTTAGTGCTTCAAAATGGAAGGATAGTTGAATAATATGAAATAACTTGCATAGATCATTTGTTTAAAATTGCATCAAATCAGAATTAGTTTAGAACCTGCTTTATTCCTGCTGGGTCCTTGGATAGTATTTTATGTTGTCAGGAGAACATGCTACAGGTTTCTGGTGTATTCAGCCACATTGTATGGAGATATGAGTGTATTCCCTTACTGACATTTTAGAGGTAAAATAGAGATAAGAATAAAAATATTTTGTTCTACTATACTGGTAACATGATCCCATTTCTACTGCAAATAAAGTCCTCAGTCTTAATGCTTAACTTAGCAGTGACTTAAACTGATGACTTTGGCATCATTCTGATGTATACATTTTAATTCAAGATCAAGAAAATATTTATGATTACTGGACTTATTCTTCCCAAATGAATGTTTTAAGTTTTGAAGTCTGTTGTAACAAAATACCTTGCTATATAGTTTTACAAGTTGGGATATAAATTTATCAATATATTTCCAAGATGTGTGCAAATATTGTCTACTTAGAAACTAGGATAGTAAGGATTATCAACTCCAGTAGTACAAATCAAAGAATTTTGTCTTATAGGTGCTGATTGTGTCATCTAGGTTAAAAAAAATCCAAGTCTGAACTTCCAAGAACAATTTATTTATTAAATAAACATTAATATTTATCTGTCTGTAGGTTGAACAATACCGTAATGTCATATTCCATGGTCCAGAAGGAAGTTTGCAAGATTATATAGCATATCAGATAGCAGCCTGCATGAAGGTATTTGCACAAACATATCAAGTAAATTAGTCCATAAACCAGAGTTTTCACTGTTTCACTGAATATATAAATTTTCAACACAGCAAAAGCAAGTGGCTGCAGGATCTACATGTGAGATTGTTAAAGTTGAAGTGGATGCTGGTTTCTCCAAGGAGCAACTTGCAGAACTGTTCATCAGTAATGGTAAGGTCATTTCAGCAAGACTAATTTTGGTGATTTGTAGGAAAATTTTTAACAGTGCAAAGTAAAGGAATACATAAAACCATTTTGCATAGTGGTTGGCATGTTTTAATGGAACCTGTAGTTTTTCAGGTGCTTGGGGCCAAATATACGAATCTACACTGAGGGAGAGCTGAGTGTGACAGAGCTCCCAATAAGGAGCTCTGTCAAAATTCACACCATTTAAGTAAAATTAGTAGTTTCAGATATTTCTTTTTGTCTCATTCTTTTTTTCCTTTGTTTGTGATCCTTTCAAAGTTGATTGCTGTGGTTCAGATCTGCTGAATCAGAACTAAAGGTTCGCTGTGTGTGCTCATGAACAAAAGCAGCGCCATCCTATCAGGTCGTATAATGCCGTGCAGTGCTCTGTTCTGTTTGTTCTCATACTGCCTGTAACTTCAGTCTGGCAGCTTTTTCTCTAAGGAAATCCAGGTCACAGTTCCCAGGATCGCTTGTGCCACTGATTACTCCCACATGCCACTTTCAGTGCCATCACATTGGTAGGAGAGAAGAGACCATTTAGACAGAAGTCAGCCAGGCTTTGGTGCTCATCCTGGAGGCGAGAATGTCACTTGTAGTTTGGTTTGTTTACTGGCCACTATCTCTTAGGAAAGCTGCTTCTTTTGGATGCTTTACTGTGTGTCAGAAGCACACTCTTTTTAATAGCCTGGTTTTGCATTTCAGCATGGTGCTGCTGGTTGAGTCTCATTTTTCTGCCAGCTTCTTTCTCCACTGTTGTGCTGCATCTCCTTTCCTAAGAGAGCATTTCTCCTCTAAATGAATCCATCAGAGAGGGTACCTGAGAGGGTACCTGTCCTCCGTCTTCTCAAGCTGTAGCCTCCTGGTAAAATGGGGCAGTAATAGTCAGGAAACTGCAACAAAATAGCAGTGATCAGATACAGTAAGTTTTGCCTTATTACAAGTCAATTTCCTTAATGACTATTGTTAGTACCACCTTCAAAAGGTTGTGAAACAATGCAGGGCACAACATAGTCAAGGTAAGTATTTTGTTTTATAGATGCATTACAGAAGCATTCACCTGGGATTTAGTGTTGCAAGAACACTTGCAAAGCTGTGTCTTTTTTAAGCAATAAGATGTTAAAATCAGGAAAATTAAAGGAAAATATTTAAAATGTTAAAAAATATATAGATGTCATTTTAATGCCTATTAGATTTATGTGCTACTGGGTTTGCCTCATACTAGATCTGATTATTTGAGTGATTCTTAAAGGTATCGAAGAGAAGATTACCTACTTCTCATAAAAGTTTGCTACTGTCTTACAGAATGACAAAGTTTCTTACAAGCATGGACTATTCTTGAACCTTTTATCACTACATGGTATAAAGAGTACATGTTAAAAGTTTAAGATGTAGTACAGCAAATGAAAGAAATGTTTAAAGAAGTCTTTGCTATCTTTTCTGTTGTATTTGTATTCAGTGTACTGAAATCTTTCCTATCTATGAAGATCTTATTATAGCCATTTCAGGAATTTATTTTAATCATAGCTTTAATTTTTTTTCTTAATATACAGTATGATATTCTTTCTATTGTTTGATTTTATACTGTCAATTTTAAACTTATTATCCAATCTGTCTGCTCCTGTAAACAAGTTTAAAATGAAAAAAAAATTAAAAATCCTTGTTGCACAAGTAGCAATAAATACTGTATACATAAATAGAAGTAAATTTTCCTAAGTATACACTAGTGGGATTTTTCTGTTTCAGCTTGTCTGATCCCAGTGAAACAGCCTCCTGTAAAGAAGACAACAATTGTGATATTAGAAAATCTGGAGAGAGCTTCTTTATCTGAATTACTCGGAGATTTCCTGGCACCTCTTGAGAATCGGAGTTCAGAAAATCCCTGCACTATTCAAAGAGGTATTAAAGAATTTGGGTTGCAGAAATGTTTTTACTACAGTAGTGTTTTATTGTAATATATGACAAGCGGGGAATAGGAAAAAAATGTAATTTGTTCAGTTTTTATATTTTATTGTAAGCAGTTGTCCTTAAAAAAGATAGCGTATCTTTTAGCTAATCTTTGGTGTTTTGTGGGTCGTTTTTCCTTTCTATTTATGTCACTGCTTCTTGCTTTTATATGAAATCATGTCAAGGTTTTGAGTATTTCAGTTAAGTGTTTTATGGTTCCTTTTTAGCAAATGGAGTTTCTGGTGCTTTTTACTTTCATGAGAACTGCTTTTTGCTGGGGACCATCGCCAAGTGCCATCTTCATGGCTCTGACCTGCTGGTTCAGCAGCATTTCCGTTGGGTTCAACTTAGATGGGATGGGGAGCCAATGCGAGGCTTGCTTCAGAGGATTCTGAGGAGAAAAGTAATAAACAAGGTAAAATCTTGAATCAGCTTCAGCAGTTAAACCTTCATCACCAGGTCTGCAAAATATGTACAATGGTAATGCCAAAGGCAGAGCAGATAAGTTATTTCAGGAAAAAAAGCATTCATTTCTGGGAAGATACAGGCTGTGTATCTGAAATGTTGTGCTTGGCCTCATAGAAGGGTGTGCAGCCATGGCTAATTGGCATAAATCATTGGTTAGTTGCAAAAAGTGGTATTGTGGCTACTTGCTTGTCCACTGCATGAAACATACTTCAGTAATTTTTTTCAACTTTCATTCTTCTGAGAATGATAGTAAAAATCAGTTCAACAAACCTACGGTCTTTTTTTCAAAGAATTTATTTTCAGTATCTAAAATAAGATAGACATATATGTGTTTTGCCTATAAGTTTTAAGCAGAAAAATATTTTCCATGATTTTCAGATCAAAAGAGGGGAAAATTATATAATTAGAAAAGTTGTTTTGAGCTAATAGGTCTGCTGAAGCTGGAAAAAAATTTCAAAAGAGAATAAAGATAGGAAGTCTGTTTTAATATTAATAAATAAGCAAAGATGGGAAATGAAAAGAAAGATGTAGGCAAAAGAAGAACTGTGGACTTTGGAAAATTATTTGGAATATCATTTGAGTGTGATAGGAGCTATTACCAACAGTCGGGCACTGTTAGACATTGGCAGAGAGAGTTTAATCAAAACAGCTGCAAAGGAAAATAATCTTGGCAGCAGTTTTGAACAGGCTTAAAAAGAGAGATTGTTCTAGGAATAGAAAAAAACTGCCAGTAGTAAAGAGTCCTGTTGTGGGACAACAGACCTACTGTCAGTTTTGAGTGTTCAGCTGGATGTATCTTGGTTATCCTTGGGGATGTCATCTCCTTTACCCTTTGCCACAGTTCTCCTCTATAAAGGCTTACTGCTTCAAAGAGATCCTGAAGAGGAAATGTGTGGTAATTGAACATTTCAGCCAGGATAATGAGAAAATTTAGAAACATTTCTAAGCATTCTTTAATTGCAGGATCCAGAATACAGAATAGAAAAAAGAATCATGGGAAATCTCTGAAATTCTTAATATACTACTTTTCTTATATTATGTTTTTTAAGTTATGACTTGTTTATAGACAAAGGCTGCATCAGACTTACTCTGCCAAACTGGTTTGGCTACAAGAACTTGCAGCATCACATAACAGATGTCATTTTCAGGCTATTTTGGGGAGGGGGGGCGGGGCTTCAAAGAAATCCTTAGTCTAATAGGTTAGAATTTGACAATGTAATAGGCTCCTACCTCTGACTGAAGTTGAACAGAATTTGGGTAGTAATCTCATTAAGTTTAATTTCTCTTGAGCATATATGCAGATGATGTCTATTTAGAGAAAAAAGCCATGTGTCATCCTGTATCTTCCCTAATTAAATATTGAAATGCCCAGTGTGATAGCACATTTTTTGAAATACGTACATGTGCCATATGTAAACTCTCATGCCAGTGGGTACAGTCCTTAAAATAGTGGATTGCAAAATGAAAAACAGGAGAAAGATTAATCTGTTATAAAACTCTAAAGCAAAGTAGAAGCACATTTATTGTTAGATCTGTAGGCTATTTCAAAGATCATTGCTCTGTATTATGATACCTTGTCAGTGATGTAATATTCATGTGTTCAGGTGAAAAGCTCTTTTCCTATTAGTTTGAACTATTAGGTTATATGGGAACAATTTAAATGTTTTTCTACTTTAAGTTCACCTATAGACTCTGTCAAGAGGCTCTGGCTTCAGTGCTGTCAGTTACTATCCCTGGTGCAACTTTTAATGCTTCTTTTAATTTAAACTGATACAAGGGATAATCCTAGGGTTAGGATGATGAAGACTCTAAGTTGAAGTCAGAGGAAACAGGAGATTTTTCTGGCACTAAATAATTTGCCCCTAACAAGGCATACTGAAAACACAAGTCTTAGAGGGAGGTATCTTCCCTTCACTGCTACTAGATCTAAAATCAATATGGAAATCCACTGGGCATATGTCTGGATCAGATATTCGTGTTCAGTGTGATTGGGCATTTTTTTCATATGCCTTATTTATATCATATACATTGCATTGTGTATGGTAGATATCTCTTGTAATCCTAATACTGAACACTAGAAAAACCACTACTACCAAAATTTCTGCCTCAGTTTCCCACAAGAAAATAAAGACGTCAGTTGATTGATAAGGATATATCTTTTGAAGTGTAGTTGGGTGAATAAGATTTAATACAGCAAGATTTCAATATATTCTATAAAAAGGTTTGACCTGTTTTTGACTGTTCCTGATATTTTAATAGCAACACATGCAATAAAAAAAAACCCAAACCTTCCTGGGGTTTCAAGGAAAGTATATGCAGCTCTGGTCTTATGCGATGCCAAACATCTTTTCTCCCTGCAGTTCAGAGGCAAAGTACCTCCTCCATGTGATCCTGTGTGCAAGGTCATAGACTGGATTCTCACTGTTTGGCACCAGCTGAACTCTTGCTTATCACGTCTAGGAGCACCTGAAGCACTCATGGGGCCAAAGCATTTCTTCTCTTGCCCTGTGGTTCCAGGGCACAGCCAAGCAACAGTCAAGTAAGATTCCTGTTTCCTGTTTGATGCTGTTCAGTGCCAACTAGATACTTACCACAAATGTAGTAGTTGTGTTCTCAAAACCCTGCTGACTCAGCAATCTTAAAAAAGCATTTTAGTTGAAATCGCTGAATATTTTAAACTTCTGTTGGCTATTTAATTACTTGAAGGGTAATTCTGAAGGACACAAGTGGGGAATGGGTGTCTTAATACTGCACCGAAGTCAGTCTTCTTGAGATCTTCCATTTGTTTTCTGACACAGAGCTTAAAAGATTCAAGAAAAGTTGGTAAACTCTCCTTTTGAAGTTGTGTATGAAGAAATTTTGGAGAATGATTTCTCACTCTTTTAAATATGTGGTATAATTTTAAAACATACATACAGTTTAGAGATCTATTGTCTTAATAAGTAGGGCAGGTATATATGTTTAGTTACACATATGGCTGCTGCCCAGTAACATTAAAAAATACTAAGAAGTCATGGAGATTCTGGCTTTTCTCACCTATAATTGCATAAACATCTGATCACTTTCCAACTCCAAATGCTAAAAAATTATAAAAGAAATAGCTATAGAATTTTAAATGATATTATTTTCCACTAAGATGTTGTTTGGCTGTATCAGAAAGGTAATGATCCTCTAATCAAGATTCAAACTTATTCAGAATTCAAAGTATAACATTGGTTTCTGGAGATGTGACGTAACTTCTCACCAGTCAGGTCGCCACTTCTGTTCCTTCTCTGACCTGTGACTCTTGTACTGATTGCTACTGACTCTTCCTCCAGGAGCCTTTGCTTAACACATGAGGGGCCTTTGCTTAGCACGTGCAGAGGCTGTCTCATTTCATGTTCTGTCTGCAGATCTTCATACATTTTTCCTGTTTATTTTCCTTTTTTATTCTCTAAAAGTATGGATTAATACTAATCTTCAAAGTAATTATCAAAGTCTAAATGTGAATGTAACATCAACTTGAGATTTTATGGGTGCTGGGAAATAAAAAACATACCATCCATCTATCTCCCATCTTCCTCTTGAATCATGTCCTCTGAAATGTTTTAATAATTGATTTATTGCAGTGGCATTAATAGAGGACAGAAATACTATTCTTTAGACATCTTAGTTATACATTTCTGAGTCTGGATTTCTCCTCAGTGTAACTCTGACTGGCTTCACAATGCTTTATTTTGAGTACAGCCTTAAAATTTCCTTTATTGTAGCCATATGCCATCTGACTTCTCATTTTAATGTAGTTTTATCCACTAATAAGCAATTAAAAAGCACAGCTCCAGTGAGTTCTTACTGGACACTTTTAGTTTAGCAGCATGATGGCTAACAGTGTGGTCATGTAATAAACAGCTTTTAATTAGCAGCTCACTGGTTGCTGTTATTTCAATCTAATTAACCATTCCTTTCCTTTTGCCCCTCCTCTCCATTGTGCTATTCTGCTGCTTTTTGCATTTAGTAAAGCTTCTCTGAGTCAGTCCAATTCATTAGGACAGCAGACAGCTATCTACAAATTGGGTTCACTCTGGGCTCAGTGTTAGCATGAGACAGGAGGAAGAAGCAGCAGCAGGGGAGGCAAAGAGAACGTGTGACAGGAAATTGTTTCCTGTTGTGTGTTTCATGTAGCTTCACCTGTTTTGGTGAGTAGAGTGAACAAATGAAGCAAGTTTTAACTACATTTTTTCTTGCTTTAGGTTTAGGGGCCTGAAGATGATGTTCCAACAGGAACAGCTTTCACTTTGCAGCCCTTTTTGAGGGGCAGGGGGTGTGTTACACCTTTTCTAAGTATCAACTATAGCAAAGAATGGGGGGGCTTCATCAAGATGAGCACAAACTTAAAACTGAATTTAAATACCAGGTTGGAATTTTATTTAGAGAGCATGCCCATCAGTTGTTAAGTGTTAGATTAGAATGGCCTCAATTAATTTTATCTTTGCAGTGCTATTTTCTGACCATTTATACTCATAGTGTTGCAAAATGTGGAAGCTTACATAGGGAGAATTTGAAAAGAGATAGTTCTTTATTACTCAAATACAAGCAATTTCTTATTTTGGTAGCTTAGCTAGCAGAAGCAGACTGTAACTACATGGAATAATATCTACATCTTTATGGTAAGGAAGCTTCAAAGTCCTTCAAGGACCACCTGCCATACACATTTTACATTGTATTTTAACAACTGTACTAATTATTTTTCTAAGTAATGTAATTTTATCTAGCTTATAAAAGCACTTTGAGCATTTACATATCATAAAAGCTCAGTCTTATGCTTCACAACTGACCAAAAATATATCTTTCAAATAATTCATGCATTCTAACTTTTGAAAAAATGCCCAAAACCCCCCAAAAGGTCATCATAATATTTCAGGCAATAGGATTGATTCAGTGTACCAATGTATCAACCAAAATCGTCCATTTAAGTCAGACATTTTAGCCTTCATGTATTCTGCATGGATTTCTTTTGTTCTTTGCAGCTGAACACAGCATGATAGCCTATAATTTCTTACAGACCTTTAATATAAACTGTCTGACTCAATCTTGATATCTTCCTCCTGTAAGAGGGTATAAGAATAAACAAAAAGAGTTGGAGTTGATCTAAAAAAGATTGTCTCAGTGTCTGTTGTAGATATGAGCTGAGCCTAAGTCCTTTATCCCCAGAGAACTCATAAGTTATAAGAGATAGATAACATTTATTTTTCTGTAAAACATATTCTTTGCTAATACAGCTTAATGCTTCTCTCTTAGAAAAGCAAAAGTCCCAGAAGACCCATGTCCCTTTTAATCAAAATTTTGAATCAAAACCAGACCCAGTTTCTAAACCAGACAATCTGGAATATCCACAGCATCCTGGAAACAGTTCACCATAGATCGAATAAACAAAAGAGGAGTAAGAGCAAGACAGCTGTATGAATAGAAGTGTCTCCAAGTTTGGAAATGGAAGAATACTGGAAGGGGTACAACCATAAGTGAATACCTATTTTTTTCCATGCTGGCAGCAAATAGGGTAGGATTTAACACCTGCAAGCATGGGAATTTCTCCATGCACTTTAAAAAAAAAAAAAAAATTGTATATACGTGAACACACATCTTTCTGGGACTTTTTTTTAGCCTTAAAATGGAAAGGATATTTTATAGTCCTTATCTGAAGGAGGAAAAGCATCAGGTGGTAAGTTTGTCAAGGCAAGCTAAAGAAATTCAGATCAAATAGTTTAATATAAAACAAACAAGTAAACCCTTCCTTAAATAAAATCAGTCCCTCTCTGAAATGGGGTGCTTCTTTAAAATGCAAAGTCTGATATGTTACCAAAGTATAAAATCTCAGGTTTGGGTAATTGTTTTTGAAGGATTGGTTTTGTACCACAGGTGGATGTCCAAGCTATGGAATGCTGTGATAGCTCCCAGAGTACAAGAAGCCATACTCTCCAGAGCCTCTGTGAAAAGACCATCTGGACCAGGACAAGCAATAGCCAAAAAAACTCCTAGCCAAGGGCAACAGGCTGTTGTTAAAGCTGCTCTCAGTATCTTTTTAAATAAAGCTGTTTTGCATGGCTGTCCTCTACCCAGACCAGGTAACAGTGAGCTGTCTGAAAGCCAAGTAGTTGTACATTGCTGAGCTGGGGCTTTTAGCTGCTTCCTTCTGTTTTTAAGACTTCCCCACAAAATAATTGTAGTTCTGAAGGGAGGTGGTGGGGTTAAAATCATTAAACGAAGTCATTTTATAAGGTGTACTCCAAGAAGAACTATTTGCAACAATCAGTTCTTAACACTGTTTTACTTTTCTTTCAGAACTAGATAATTATATAGCAGATTTTAAGGGAGGAAACTTTCCTTTATCTGTGGCTTCAAGCTACAAGAATTGTAGTAAGAAAAGAGGTGAGAATGCTTCTTGGAGAAAAGTGAGCACAAGTCCTCGCAAAAAGTCAGGCCATTTGTCCTCTCAGTCATGGAATAAGCAGGAGACAAATACTGAAGGTAAATAAAGCTTTTTATTTTCAGTTCTGAAAGTTGTGGGGGGTTAAACTGTGTAGATGCAAAGGTTTCTCCTACATCATGAATTTAAATTTTTCTATTAAATGACACTTATATTTATGTTCACCAGTAAAACACTGTTTATTTTTTTCTTCCCAAAATTACTTCTTTGTGATTGTGAGGCGTCCTAACTGAGTTTGTTGTTCTAATGCCCTTTCTGTTGTCTGATAATGAGGCAGGCATTGGCTCAGATGGTGGAATTATAAACATTGTCTGACACCTCTAACTGTATGGATTGACACTGCATCAGTCTCTTCTCAAATACCATATGAGAGAAAGCTTCATTGCTTTATTGGTACTCCTTAGATTTGCTCCAAATTTACAGTATAAATTTTTTTTGAGTTTCTTTACACTTACTTTATAACTTCATTACAATAATTAAAAAGTAAAAATAAATTAATACATTCCTCCCCAGACCATGCATCCCTTGTTCAGTCTTACTAGAAAAATTGAGTAGAATAATCTGGAAGGCCTGCAGTGGAAGAATGAGATCTTTGGGTTTAAATTGAAGATTTTGATTTGATTTTCACTTTAATTGAAAAAAAAAAATGTAAAGAATTTTGTGTAGTCACAGATACTGTAAGATTTTTCAATCATCTTCAGTATGTTGCTTGATAAAGAGGGCTTTATATGACTGGGTCTGTGCGTGTGTATAAATGTGGAAGTTATATTAGTGGCTGACACTTTTGAAAATTCTTTTCACCCCAAGATGATAAGTCATATAACAAGTAATTTATTACACAGAGATAATGTATGGATATATTCAGCATAATTCTTATAAAGGTCACATATTTCTAGAAGGACAACTTAGTATTATTGTAACTAAATAGAGTATCAAACAGAAAAATTTCCATGGAAAAAAAATCAAAGTACTTGCTTTCTGAAAATGAAGATAACTACTTCAGAGGGAAGATTTAGGAAGAGAGAGAAGAAGGCTTACACACACACACACACACACACTCTTTAGGAACAGTAAGATTCTAGCCTAAATTACCTCTTATACAAAAGACTGAAGTACTCGATACTTGCTACTTTGCAGCACTAAAATGAGCTATTCATTTCTTCAGCCCTTGTTCAGAAAGAAGTCTGTTTTCTCTGACTGCAGCTCTAAAGTCCTGATTGCCAGTTCTCTGAATTGTGAACTTACCTAATCCCGCTAAGAGGATTTAGGAAATGATGAACATAACCTGAAGTGAGATAGTTGATGTTGTACCTGAGAATGTTCTTGGAATCCAGTTAAAACCTGTGAATATAAGTTAAAAATGGAATGGTCAATTAATTTTAGTAGTCTTCCATTTTGGACTATCAGAATCAAATGCTGTTGCTCTTTCCAGTAAAGGTAAATTGTTTGATTTTACCTCCGTGAAGCGAATTTAAATATTTCTTGTTGACAAGAAATTTCTTTTGGGGAGAACCAGTAAGGGTGGTTCAAATGCCTAACACAGAAACCTCATGTCCTCTCTTTCACAAAAGCTTAGGCAACTTATCTGCCATTTTAGCAATTCCTTATGCTATGTTCCTTATCCCTGAACACTTCCAAGGGATGTATTCTGATCTTTGACAGACCCTGTTGCCATAATTAGTAAATGGGAATACATCTTCCTCGTTTATCATAGATTTTAGGATAAAGACATCAACACACATGATAACACACTAACAAGTCAATCTCTCTCTTGTGCAGGTATAAAATCTAAGACTGTGTTGCAACCAAACTGTAAGAAAAGAGCTTCTCCCACCAGAAAGTAAGTTTTAATTTCTAGTATTTGTGACGCTTTGCAAAAAATAATGGTGATAGCATTCTGTTCTAAAGCAGCACACTATAATGAATAGATCAGTAGGTTTTTTTGTAATGTTTTGTTCCATATCTCAAGAAAGGAAGTCTTTCTAATTTTCGTTTCTGAGAGAAAATAAAATTTATATACTTTTATATAATTTTAGAATCCATTTCTTTATTTCAAGCCTTGCAGCACTACATGTCTTTATGTAATAGAATAGGCTATGACTTAAGAATATTATGTAACACTTACTCTGCCTTGAAAAGTTGACCGTATGCTTTTATCAACTGGCATTATATTTTTAGAACTCCCCTGGCTATTTCAGCTTGCTGAATGGCAATTCAAGATGGTACAGTACATGCACTTTAGTCCCACTGATACAGAGTTTCCCTGAGGAAGTGTATGAACTAGCTAGAGGGAACTGCATTTGAGACTTCACTTCAATCTGAAACATTGGTTCTACCTTATTCACAGGCACAGAGAAAATAGAACATTTATGCTTACAGTATGCCAGAGGTTTTTTTAACTGTTTGGAATTATTTCAAAAAAGCAGAGTGGAAATAAATTGATCGCTGCATCTTAAAAAGAGGGGAGTCCTTGAAAATGTTAGACAGAGGAATCCTTTATTAGATTTTCAGAATATAGAGAATAATTTGTATAGGAAGATCTATTATGAGATGATTATCAACAACTACTGCTGTCAGTTCATCAGATGTTACTTTGTTTTTTGTAGTAGTAGTAGTAAAGGTCACTTGGAAAAAAATTACTATTTTTGAGGCATCTATAGAATTTATTTTTAATTTCTGTATAATAGAGTAATTTAAGTGTTCTCTCTGATTGTTTGTTTGGGTTTTGTAACCAGATCTTCAGGGAAGGATAATTTGAGAACATTAAATCTGGAGCAAAGGCTGTCTGTTGGTTCTGATGATGAAGTAGATCTTGTGCAGGAACTTCAAAGTATGTGTTCCAGCAAATCTGAGCCTGATATAAGCAAGGTAAACACAAGGCTTTTAAATAATTTACTACTTTACCATATTCAGTTGTTTGTTACATGTTCAAAATAAATTTTTGATTTACAAGCCCTGCTTGAACTGAAGAAAATTATTAAATTACTTGGGAATAAGCCAAAGTCAACTAATATATGATACATTTGAGGGTAAGTGTTCTGGTTTTAACATACACTATTTTAAATTACACCTTCACCAATTTTTCTTGTAGAGATTTTTTGCAGTGGAGGATGAAATTTCTGTAGAATCACAGAATAGCCTGAGTTGGAAGGGATGCACAAGGATCGTTGAATCCAACCTGGCTCTGCACAGGATCACACCAAGAGTCACACTATGTGTCCAAGAGCATTGTCCAAACACTTCTTGAACTCTGTCAGGCTTGGTGTTGTGAGCACTTCCCTGAGAACAGCCATCCCTGCATTACTGTTCCCTTGTTATGTTTCATGCTCTCATTGCTCCCAGTGGGAAACTGTTCTGTAGTCTTAAAAACATAGAAAGTTTTCCCTAATATGCATTGAACATTTGGTTTGTTTAATACAATCCCATCAGCCTTCACAAAACTGGCTCAAAGCTCCTCTGCTCTGTAGGCAAAGTGCAGTTTACTGCCCCAAGCAAGAGAGGATGGATTGGCCTAGTTCTTTAACAGTGACAAAAGAGGGTGAAGGATGCTTGCATCGCTCATAGTTTTGGACTATATTATGTGTTGGAATGGGTTGTGGGTAGCCTGTCGAAGCAGAGTGTGGAGCTGTGGATCTCTCATTTTTCATTTTATACCATTAACACGCAGCTTTCCCTGTGGCTGAAGCTATTTATTCTTTTTCATCTTTCCTCCTAGCACAGCTGAAGTGGATGGCTGTGACAGCAGGCTGTGTTCACACTGGAGCAGCTGTTCTATATCTTTTGAAACACAGATAGAGTCAGGCTATTGTCCAGTTAGGCTGTGCATGACATCCTCTAGGACTTCCCTGAACAGCAGTTCCATTAGTTTTGTTTTATTAAGTATTCTGTTTATTCTTAGAAGACAAACAAGTTTTTATTAAAAAAAGAAATATTGTGTTTGGGAAGATTTTTCAATCTATTTATTGAAACCCTTTATTATAGTGTTTCATTTGGGGTTGTTTTCTCTTGAAGTATTTCAGTACATGCGTGAGTCACTTGCACCAAGCTGGCAAGCTAATCGCTAGTCAGTTAGCAGGGATTTACTGTATCTATCCTTAAAAGAATGGGATGTGCTTAAAGGAATGGTAACCAACTTAAAATTGTGTTTAATAACATGCAAAGTGTAATTGCTTGTTGATGACAATTCAAGGAAATACGGGTTAGATAAGGAAGGAGATAGATGTCACGTCTTTTGTTCAGTTTCCTCACCATGGGTGGAACCATCCTTGGCTGGAATTTCTGTTGGTAATTCCCCAGGTGCCTAGTAGAGCCTTGCAGAAGAAAGGGTGCTGTTGCATGCCTTCTTCGTATGATGTTAGTTCAGGCTGCCAACAGAATAAGTACTTCTGCTCTTTATTGCCCTTTCACTCGAATATGTTCCTGCTGCCTGCACTGGGTTGGGATTGAGTACTTTTGCAGTTGCACAATTGAAATAGATCAGCTTGCCCCAGGATAAAATACCTAGTTTTCAGTGAGGACAGCATCTTGAGCAGTCTCTGTCTGTTATTTTCTGGTCAGAAAAAGCAGGAAAAGGGGAAGGAAAACTAGTAGGGAAGAAACATGATAGGAGAAAAAGAAAAAGGATCATTCCTTTCTCTGATGTTTTTTGAGAGCTGGGTAGAATTTGCTGGGAAACTGCCCTTAAGTTCCACTGAAAATTGTTACTCTGGAAATACATGTTTAATCTTCCTCTGATTATAGTTTATATGAAATCTCCATCTCAATCTTCTAAAAATGCACTCAAGAGTAAAGAAGAAATATTTTAATTGTTCTTTGGATATTTATGCATTGCATTGTACAGAAACAAAATAAAATCAAGCCTCCAAAAATCGGCAAGTTGAAACATAATCTCTGTGAATATCTAAAAAATCACCATTTCCTTATCTTCCTTTAGATTGCAGATTCTAAGGCTGAGTTACTGATGTTCAGTAACTCCCAGAATATTCCTGTATTTTCAGCAAGTGGTACTAACCCAAAAAAATCAACAGCACAAAAGGTAGGTGAAATGAGTATTACAGTAGGATAGGAAAGGTGTCTTGAGTTTCTCCAAACCTGAATTTCTGATTGGATCTTAAGAATTAGTGCCCTGTTTATTGCAAGAAAACACTGTCGTAATTCTGAGGAAACTTGCTAGACTACCATGCCAAGTTTCTTTCATGTGTCATAATAGAAGCTAAAGATTTATTAAAACAATGAATGTATTTGCTTTCAGTTTTGGCTTTTTAAATAAAGCCATCTCCCAAGGCCAAGTATTTTTTGACATTACATTGACTTTACAAGTTATTTCCATCAGATATGAAGAGAAATAAAAGCCATGTTTGTGGTTTCCTCTAAATAAATGTCATTCAGTAAGTTTGCAAAAGCACCACTTCTAAAATTCTTGATGTAAAATTGCTGTTTGTTCTGATGTCAAAGCTCTCAGGGGCAAAAACATTGAAAAGACATGATATTACCAAAGTTTGTGAAGAATAGCATTTTTAGGGGTATTCAGTTCCTATTTTTGACCTAACTATTTGTCATCTTACTATGTTATAAATGTAAATAAACTTCAGTAACTTACTTCAGAGTAGTTTCAGAGTGGGAAGATACGCTGAATATTATTGGAAGATATAGGAAGTCTACTTTCATCTTCTTTTCAGAAATTTATATTATTGTTTGTGGGTGCTACCATCCCTACTAAATACACAGATGAGATTATGTCCTGCTTAGTTTTCATTCTTTGAAAAATGATGTTTTCTCTGTTTCTACATTTTGTTCCCTTTTCTTTTTTGCTCTTTGTGTTTTTGAACATCAAGAGAGCATCTGAGCTCAATTAATCTTAGCCAGGGCATAATCTGTGGTCTGTGTTCCCTTACCACGCCTTCTGTGCTCCTTTGATATGGGTCTTTGGAGGCCAATCCTGATGTTTTATGTGACTGCAATAAATTGTTCTTTAGAGACACCATTTTCTGCAGATACAATGAAATGGCCCTGAAAGTGGATTAACTTGCACATCTTAGCACTAAACAAGCTGACATTCACAGACCACCAAATACTCTGAATTGGAAGGGCCCCACAAGGATCTTCGGGTCCAACTTTTAAATGAATGACCCATAGCAGGACTGAACCCACAACTTTGGTGTTACCAGCACCATGCTCTGACCAGCTAAGCCAGTCTCAGCCTTGCAATCATACTTCTTCATATCCAAATATTCAGAAAGTTAAAATACTTTTGTAATTTTACTTAAAATCCATAGAACAGTCTCCACTAAAAAACAATTTTTTAACCTTGCAGATCCACAAGTAGGTATACTCCTTTTGAATATTTCTCTAAACACATTTTTAGGCATCCCAAATCAGAGCTTCACATAGTAGTGATGCCTGGACAACTGGCTGTCAGCTGACCTACCAGTTCCTACTGTACATTTTTCCTAGTGATTTTTTTTTCTTTAAAAATTCCTGCTGACAACAGAAGGCATTACTATATTGACTTGCAAGTAAGCAAGCTTAGCTACTTGAGAGGTTTGTGAAATACTTGATAAAAAGATTTCATACAGAATAAAAAAAAGTATTTTTCTGGGGAAGTGTTGGCTAAAATGAAGGAAACGCAACCCAACCGTGTCAGTGATACTTATTTATACACAAAATGCTTTTTTTTCTTTATTTCTAGGATGGAATGCCTCCTCTCAGCAGCGGTCAAACTGTGGAAAGCAGCAATAGTAAATCAAAGTCAGAGTTGGGTGTTTCAAGAGTTAAATCTTTTCTTCCTGTTCCTAGAAGCAAAGTCACCCAGCCTTCTCAGAATACTAAAAAAAAGCAGCAGCAGTAATACAAGGCAAATAGAGGCAGATAATAACACACAAAAAAAGATTTGGAATTTGCACAAAAAAAAATCAAGAAATCCAATAAATAAACCTGCCTATCTTACAATTTTTTGTGTTCATATAATCTCTACTGCAAAGAATCAAGTAATTAAATATGTAAATATTTTTTAAAAACAAACTGTTACCCTGTAATGTAAAGTTTGTACAGGACCACAGTTTTATTTCTATGTACATTAGCTGGAAATTATGTTGATTTAAAGTTCAGAAATGGGCATTTTGCCTCCTCCATAGATGGTTGGGTTTTTTCTTCTTTTATTATGAAAATTAATTATTTAAATGATAGTATTCAGGGGTACCTACCACAGGATTCTGTTTGTGTATATACTGTACATAAATATATTCTATTAAATTCACATGTTAACCTGCATTCAGATGAGTTGCACAATATATACAATGGCTTAAAGCTATTGTTCATGCATTTTAAAGATGTTTTATCTTCACTTAATGAAAAATTAGTGAATGTGGCAATAACTGAAATGTTTGAAATTGCAGATCTATTACTTTCAGCTACAAGCCATATTAAATACTTTGATTTCATCATCATCATCTGCCTGCTGAATTGTGATTTTGTTTTTCTCAAGCTTCTCTTCATGTAAAATGTAATTAATTTTCTTTGTAACTTTCATCTCTTAAAAAAGGAAAGAGATTGAGAAATTAAAATGCAACAAAAGTTATTTTTCTCAGACTCTTACTCTTTCATAGAATTGAAGAAAATGTGATCATTTATTAACTTAGTTTTCCTTGTATACTGTAAAAACTTTTATATGCTTCATTAGTGTTTTAAAAGCATCCAAGAAATAACAGTGTTTTACAGAAACAGATTTTACTGAAAAGGAATTTGAGCAAAAGCTTAACTACAGTATTATCCAAGATAATGTAGTAGCAATGAGTTACTATGTAATTATCAATTTCTGTTGTGGATTTAAGATGTAATTGCTGTAAAATGATACTTGAGTTGCAGTTAAAATTAACTCCTTGTCATTTTTCTTTCCACCACTGAGGTAGATCATGTTCCCATGAGGGACAGTTTCTATGCAGGGCGTATTTCCCCGGCCTCTTTCTACAGTAGGTGCAGTTACATCCTTATAAATTGTAGGAATGTGGAAATGTGTGCTGAGATAGCTCACCTACCTATTAGGCAGGGGAAAGTGCAGATCTTTCTTGAGATCAGATACAGATGCCTTCTGCTAAGTTACTGAGAGATGGTTTGGAGAACTTGGACAGTGATATGCCTCTGATATCCAAAAGAGCATTTTTCTCAAATTAAGCCTGGAGGAGGAAAGGATTAACTGTTTCCTACCGCTTTGCCTTTGTATGTAAAACAGTCATCCCAGACTCATGTCAATAAAATCTTTGTATGGCATATTGTCTTTCTTTCTCTTAGTTTGTGTGTGTTGGCTCAATAGATATTCAATATTAGAAGCTTATTTCTGAAATAATTTCCTGCACAGTATATTTAGAAAGTACCTTGCTTTTAGGCAATTGCTGTTTCACTAAGACTTCAGTTTGCTCTGTGATAGTAATGTGTAACCAAATAGAGATAATTTCTCTAGAGATTGATTTTTACTTTTATTTTTTAATTCATTTTTGTGCTGAAAAATGGATGCTGTTTTTGCTGATGGTTCTTAGCAGAATGAGTCAGCTGTGGAGCACTGCAGGTCAGAGCAATGAGTCTCAGCAAGCAGGATCCCTGATGTGCTGAAGCAGAAGCAGCAGTGTGGTAGCTTGGGTGAGAAGCTCAGGTATGGATTTCATGGCCAAGGAGGAACACAAGTGGAAGACACTGTTTGTAAGGATCACGTAAATTCCAACATCAGAATTCGATGTTGGAATTTTTTACAGCAATAAGAAAAATCCTGACATGCTTTTAAGCTAGGTTTGTTCTGCATTTAAAATACACCTTGGAAATGTCAGACCTATTAGAACAAGAGTTAGAACAAGAGTTTAGAACAAGAGTTAACAGTGTGCTTCTGTGTGGGAAGATACTGGGCAGTGTCCCAAAGCATGTTTTGAGGCATATTTTAAAACTGCACATTGTCTGTGAGAGTGAAAACTAATCAATATTGTAGTGTGCATGAAAATCTGCAGAGGACAGACTTTGATCATGGTGTAAAAGTTAGGTCTCTTGTTAAATTAGCATTGCCTTTCAATGCCCTCATTATCCTTCCTTTTCAGCCTGCTGTTCTAAACTCTCCATCTGCGTCTTTTACCTGTTTGACTTCTGTCTGCTGTCATTTTGTCTGTCAGTTCAGTGGTCTGTGATCTCCATGCAGCTTTAATCTCACGGTATCTTGCAGATCTTCTAATTGGTTCTTCTCTTCTACACTAAGTGCCAATGCCTCTTGTTACCCACAACAGTCCCTGGCCTGAAAAAGTGAACACCACATAACCATAACACAGTTTGCTTGTGGACATGCTGACATCTCTGCTGGCCTGTCACTTGGTTTGTGATAGGTTGTGCTGAAGTAAGGCCAGGCTCTGTTCACAAGCTCAGGGTTTCACTGTGTCTTCAGGCTCTTCCTGTGATGCTACAAACAGCACTCCTCATGTGTGACTTGTACCAGCTACTCTCACTTTGGGTTTGTAATGGGCAAAGTCCTTTCTCTTCCTTGCTTCCTGTGTCTCAGGCGGAGTGGATTGGAATGTGCTGTGGTGGGCCACACCTGTCCATGCTGCATCTGCTCCCAGCTCTTACCCTGTAACTTTAAAAGAGGTAAGTGAAGAGAGAGAGACCCTGCCTCTATGGAGGAGTATCTCAGAAAGTACAGGGAAGCTTCTATGGTTGAATCCATCTCACAGGCCAGTGGGGCAGTGAAAGATACTTAATTTAGCCCTCATCTGACTACACTACATTCTTGATTCACATTTCAATGTCTTCAACCAGAGAAACATGAAAGATACTTCTCGTCCATCAACTTTGGCAAGTAGTAAACATTCCAGCTCCCCAAGCCAGTCCTGAAAATAAAAGCTTTCAGCATCTCTCCTATGGTTATTTCTTGCCAAGAACATGGACTGTGTTCCTAAAATGAATGTCTGAATCTATCAGACAATATTTGCCTTCATTTTTTGGTTGCTGAGCATGAACTCCAGAATTAAAAGCATGAAGAAAGCAACTCTATCATTCAACAAAGGCAGCAACATCAATCAGCAGCAGCAAAACCAGCAGGCCCGAGGTACATCCCTTCCTGTAATACAGCTCAAGTGATTTACAAAATACATCAAAAACCCTCCAGCATCCCAGTAGAACTGGAGAAGCAAAACAGCTTCTGGTGGTGGAAAATGGTCGAAGAAAGGATGAAGGATCACTTTCTTGGTCATAATTCTGGCTAAAGTGATGTTTATGATGGTCAAACCACAGTTAAGAGATGAGAATTACTAAGTGGACTGTTCTTCAAGAAACTTGAAGTCAAAGTGACTTTAAGGAAGCACAGATTATGGTGGTACTGGACTGTAGCATCACTCAGAAATGCCTAGCTGCATTTTACAAGGGTTGTATTTTGAGGCTGAAGTGAGCTCTGGGGAATGAACTTAGTATAAATATTGTTTATCCTAGGAACAGGAAATTGGTTTTAGAGAACTTGGGGGTTTGTAAAGGAAATGTATTACTATTGCTTTGCATTGCATAATTTGCAAGATGTTTTTAGGCAGCAAATAATAGTCTATTAATGAACAGTTGTACATCAGTTCTAAAGCAGTGTGGGTTTTTTTCCAAATGTTAAATCATAACCAAGTAATTATAGACCTAAAATACCAAATGTATAATAGAAAAATGAGGAAAAAAATAATCACCGAAACACTTTTTAGGTAAATAAAATTAAATTATATAGTTCTGAAATTACCTCCAGCAATTACCACCAATTTAGAATTAATATAGGGAAATGCTTTGCAAGGCCTTCAATTACTAAAAAATAAGCCTGTTGCTTAAACAGGGTAGATAGAATTCAAGAAGTGTAGAGGCTATCAGATGTTTAGCAGCTCTTATGTAACAGCCTGAGAAATTTGAGGCTTGTGGAACTGGAGGAGATGGATTTTTAAAAGTCTTTGGAAATGGATATTTAATGAATAAGCTGGTAAGACACCAGTTAAGCAACTGTGAAAGCAAAGTTGTTGGAATAGGCTTGTTTGACTCCAGTGAGATACTGAGCAGTTCCCACTAATGACAATTATCAAGCTACTTTGTGTAGTTATTTTGTATATAAAATTTATGAAAATGGTTAAGTGTGTGTAGTTCAAGTTTGTTTAGGCTATCTTTGCTTAGCTTTTGCTCTCCCAAGAGCTTCTTTGTGCTGTACTAGCAGTGTGGCTACCCTTCACTGTACCTAAGGACAGCTACAGAATCTATTTTCAACTTTGACTTTTCAGTTTCTTCTTAGCAGGTTGCAAAATTAAATTTAAAAAATAGTCAGCATGCTCTTCTCTTTGGCTGTATGTTGTACACACATTTCTGTATAGGTGATTTTAATGACAAAGTGCTCTGGTAGGAGTATTTTTTAATATCTGTTTTGTTTTCTCAAATGCATGCAAAGCTAGCACGTGAGAAGACAAATTCCCTGAAGTAATGCTCAGCCTGTGTTTATGAAGGTCATTGTTTGTTCTTCCGCTGTTTATGGCCTCATTTGCTTATTTTTTGTTTTCTCCCTTTCCTCTTGTGCTCCCTTTTCCATCACGAACAGCATGTGCAACTTCCCAGATCAGTTTCAGGCAAACATCCCTGGGAGCTGTCACCCCTGACAGCAAGTACAAGAACACTTACTGTGGAAGGTAACGTGCTCTTCTCAGCCTTTGTCGGGAAGGAGAGGCTGTGTCGTCCTCCTCATGGAGGCTGGTATTAACTTACCTCTTGTTCCAGCCTGAACTCCAAAGGAGCTGAAGGACTAGTTTGGGACTGAAAGAAATAGCATACTCTTCTCTCAGTGGCCCTGAGAGGGCAGCATCTTGCCAGGGCTCTTTGGAACCAGCGGTGTGTTGGTGGTAGCTGGGCACTGATGGCAGAAGCTGTTTTGGTGAGTGTTGCGGCCTAGGGTGGGGGCAGTCAACTGATTTGCTTTTTCTTTCAAAGCCCTCCTTCTGAGTATGTGTATCAGCAGCTTCCATTATGTCCTGTCTACTACATGCTCCTCCTGTGTTTATCTTTTTCTCTCCTGAAATGTGTCTTTGCTGAATCCAGCTTACCTATCACCTTCTATCTCCAACAATGGCACAAAACACAGTCAGTTGCACAAGCTCTGAAGCACGCACTGGTTTTGACGACACTGGTTCTTTTCTGCTGATCTTTCTGATCATTTTGTTTATTTAGATAATAAACTCCCCCACTTGGTGTGTCTGCTGTGACTCTGAGTAACATCCTGAAAGAGAACGACCCTTGGCACGCGTCCTTGGACTTGGCCACACTGCAGCAGCCCTGGCCTCCCAGTCAGGCCTAGGCCACATACCCTGTAAAGACTTGTACAAACGGAAAGCTGACTATGTGAGAAAAGGGACAAACTGTGAGGTGAACAGGTTGAGGGGATAAGGGTAGTGAAGATGGGATTCAAAAGTGATGGTACTTGAATACACAATTGGTTTTCCATTATTAAAAATCAAGCAGAGCTTAGTGGCAAACAAATTGTGACATAGCAAAAGTGAGACCCACGGGTATCCAGAATGCTCTGTGAGCAAGAGGCATTGCTTTGTGGAGAAAATCAGGCAGGCAAGGAGGTGTACCCCACAGAAAGAAAGAGACCCAGGTAAGTGCTGGAAGATAGACAAGCATAAAAGTACAGTATGAAGGACAGGGCAGGAAAGAAAAAAAAAAACTGCCAACGAATATTTGGAGAAGCGTAATGAAGACCAGAAAGTATGCAATGGGGGACAGCACTAGAGGGAAACCAGCTCACCGTGATGCACGGAGAGCAGCTCCAGAGTGAGCTCCGGTGCCTGCGGGCTCAGCCGGACCCAGCGGCACCTTGAGCAGCCCAGGACAGCGGCCCAGCCAAGGACACTGCTGCTCCAGGACGCTGCTGCTCCAGGACACTGCTGTTCCAGGATACTTCTGCTCCAGGATGCCTGACAGAGTTTAGTGCAAGCCTTGCCTGTGCTGCTCCTCGCAGGCGCAGGCCTCGGGCGGTGAGGGGGAGCCAGGGTCGAGCGCAGCCCGCGCTGTCGCGTTTGAGGCCCGCAGCTCCACCTAGTGCCGCCCGGCCGGGCCGAGCCAGCCCCACAGCCATTTCACCGCCGCCGCTGGAAAGAACGAGAGCAGGTACTAAAAATAATGCCCGTGCTTTTGATAGGCAGCAAGGACTAAAGTGCAAGTAGCAGAATCGGTCCGCAG
>VZSR01000262.1:5168309-5241863 GCA_013398615.1 Brachypodius melanocephalos | reverse complement strand
GGTTTGTAATGTGTCATAGAGGCAGTTTCTCTTTTCAAAAATTTATTTAAAGAAAAAGACAATCTAAAACACTTGTATATCACTAGAATACTTTAGTGCACAAAGACAGCATTGGACAGTACCTGGCCGAACTCTGGGCCTGCCCTCGTTTTCAACAGCTCTAGCATAATGAGACATCAAAGTCTAGTAGCAAAATACCCCTGCAACAATCCAAATATAAAACTTTTTGTACAAATATATTTTTCTTTATAATCACTATAATCTTTATAATTACTCTTAAAATATGCAATTTCCTTAGCAAAACTTTGCAACAATATTAAAATAAATAAAATATCCTAGAGACCATTCAGTTCCATAATAAAACTGCAATCCAGAAGAGTATAAAAATTAATTTCATTATTAAGGTCTACTTCTGAGAGGTTTCTTTTTTTTTTTTTCTTTTAGGCCAAAGTAAAAAGCATATAAAGATGCCAGACTATTACAGGTCCACTCTCAGGAGTCCTACTCTTTGCTAGATATTTATGTCAGCCTGCACTCATCCAACTGTGAGTGTGTGCAGGGTCAGGTTAACAGTCTCCTAGGTTTTAAGGGAGAATTGGTATTTCCTCTTAACAGTGGAGACATGACAGATGTTGATTGGCTTCCAACACAATATCCTCTCTTCCTTCATTTTCACCTATGCACGTGGCATTTGGCCTTTCCTGCTAAGCTGAAATTACACTTGCTGCATGGAAAACAAAGAGGAGGAAGTTTTCTGTGTGCCTTGCTGATATTGTCCCTTAATTCATTTGCAGGAAGTGAATCCACAGAAGTTTTTTACACACTGATTTTTCTATTTTCTACCCAGGTCTGATTATTTTTTCACATTCTTCCTGCTGTCTAGTCCTCTCACTCCAGCAAGAACATTTCTAAAAGTTTTCTGAAACAATTATGTCAGGCTAGGCAGGTTACTTCAGCTTGCCATCTCCTTTGTATCCAATCAGAGCAGCTTTCCAAAGGAAATCTGTTTTCACCACTGTAAGTGGCAAAACCTCAAAGAATGTGCTAACTTGCACATGATTAACCACAGAAGAGAAGCAATTCCCACATGGTCATGCGGTTGCTGCAGTAAACACCTCCTGGAAGGCTGAATTTGTGCATGGCTGAGGCAGGTTCAGAAGTGCTGGTCCTGTCATCCTGGGGCACTGCTGACCATCCACTCCACAAAGAGCGTCTCTACACAGCATCTCACAGTCTTGTCTCCTGCACTTCCTCCTCTGTCTCCTCCTGCAAGGCAGTGATTTGAGGTCGGGGTTTACGTTTGCTGGAGTTTCTGTGGTGTGCTGGGAATAGCTTAAGGCGCTCAGCGTGACTGATGGCCTGCCTGAAGGAGCTCTTCTCGTTCAGCAGCTTCTGAATGGATTCGTACTGCCTCAATTTATTGTCCTCAATTACCTGCAGAAACAGCACTCAGTTAGATGAGCAGGACTGGTGCTGACTGAATTCAGCTAATGCAACTGATGGAACAGGGAAGAGGCACGAAGACGTGGCGAACATCTTCTAACAAAAAAAGCCCAATTTACAATTTCTAATTCCTAACTGGCAGTTTCTAATTACAACCACAAAAACATACATTAAAATTTGAACATGTGGAAAAGATGCCTATTCCCCAAATTGCAAAGTGCCACTGGACTGGTTGGTTTGTCCTTGTGACTTGGTTTTACCTCTGGGTCCCTTTGTTGAAGTCTCTCAGTTCCCTGGCATTTCCCTGGCACTGCTAGATCACCCGGGTAAGAAAGTGTTAATTTTTCTATTGCAGGCAGAGGAAGAAGGCTTCCAGCAAGGTGCCAGGCTTTCTTTGCTTTTTTCTCACCAAACGAGGAAGCGTTGCTCACCTCTGTTTGAAGGAGACAATATTGCCCTGTAAGGTTTTGCCAATCTCCTCTGTCAGGCAGGAGCCAAGGGAAAGTCAGGCTCCTTCGCTGGCACTGCAATGTCAGCACATCTATGATAAGGGCACAGCTCTGACAGGAGAGAACTTTTAGCATGTTTGTGGCTAAAACATGGTCTGGAGGGTGGGAAGCCTTTTCAGAGCAGAGGCTGCCTGCCTGCTAGGGCCCTGCTGCCACAGCAGCTGGGGTCAAAGCTGAGTCCAGCACACAGAGGAGCAGTGCATCCAAAGGGATGTACAACCTGCCTACTGACTAGCCTGCTCTACCTCCAGGCACTGTTCCTCCTGCTGTGCTAATGCATCCAATCAAGCAGACATTGAAAACCATGTTTCACTCTGGTAATAAAATTTAGATGCCTTCTCATAGAAGAGTGAAAAAAATACAGAGAGGGGAACCTAACTTTTAAGAACAATTTACATAACTTGCCTTTTCTTTACTAACCATTGTTATGTAATAAAGGAAATAGCCCAGGATTCCAGTAATTTGTCCTGTTGATTACACATGAAAGGAATATTTACATGGCTTATTGAAAGAAATCAGCAAGTTTGATCATCACATACTAGGAAATGCCTCTTCCCCAGGCAGCCTCCTATTGCTCAAGGGAAGCTGATTCTGCATTTGCAACTGTAAAACTCTGTGAGATGCTGAGATTTTTCTGAATCTCCTGAGCCAATCAAAAATACAAGGCACCTGGATCAGCAGCTGAATAACTTACACAACTTTCCTTCTGGTTGAAACTTTCCTTCTTGCTCCTTCAGACTATGACCCAGCTCATCTGAACACAGATGTCTGTGACAGATCAGTGAAAGGAAACAGGAGCCTGCTGTAGTTATGCCAGTGGATAGTTTGCTCAGCTACCCTGAATGACCCCCATCCATTCAGAAAACATCATCATTTCCACTTGGTGTGTTTTGCATGTTCATCAAATGCAGTGAGACAACAGTAAGTGAGCCTATGAGAAATGCTCACCAAAAATCTCTGGCACTCCAGCATCGCCTCCAGCCTGTGCTCGGAGAGTATCACCGTGCAGTTGGCAAATGCGTGCTTCAGAGTCTTCCTTATCACTTGGGAAGTCCTGAAAGGCAAACAAACAGCGGCATTCAGACTGCAGTGTGCATGCCCGTAACTGCATTGACATGGGTTATAGAGCTTCCGTGCAGGCACACAGTCCTGAGATGCTTCAGCTGCATCTCTGCTGTCAAAGTACCTATCAGCCATAGAGTAAAGGTTGTAACCAGGCTTCCCTGATCCCCTGCACAGAATTACCAAAACACATTACTGAAATCAGGTTTAATAATAGGCTAGACAAGTTACAAAAGATCTCTTTAGATGGTGCTGCCTCAGGGGTTTTCTTATTCCATATTAGAAAACAGAAGAAATGAACAAAACATACACAGGGTCCAGGTGAGCACTTGGTTCATCGAGCAGCAGGATTTTAGCTTTGCTGAGAACTGACCGAGCAAGGCACATCAGCTGTTTGTGGCCATGGCTGAGGACACAGCCTCCATCCACAAGAACAAAATCAAGCTTGCCTGGAAATTGCTCTATTACAGACTTCAGCCCAACCTGCCAGAGAAAAAAAGGACACAAAAAACTGGCAAAATATAATTACTGCTGACTGCGGCAATCATTTACATTATTGTAAATGGTATAGAAAGTGATTTTTGAAAGAAAACAGGCATCTTTGGTTACTAGGAGTTTAAAAAGAAATTACCAACATTTATGTGCTACATTACAGCAAAAGAGAAAATAACCCCAGTCACCATGGTTGCTGTCCCCAGCTCTGATGGTGTTTCCAGGTGTTCCTTTTGCTGCCCCAAAGATCTTGTGCACTTGGGTTATACTAATGGCATGAGGGGCTTCTCTCCGGCACTGGTGACAAAGCATTTAGAGGGGTGCCCGCGCCAAATGAAACTGCTGCCTTTGGACCAGAAACCAGAGTCCAGCCCAGGAGATATTTTCTGACTGTTTCTTCCAATGCTCCTCTTTAATCTCCTTGGAAGATTTACACCTCAAAGCAAAGCTTTCCATATTCCACAGATCCAAACCAACTGTGGTCTTTGGCCTTATCAGTGGAGTTTAGGGAGACATTTTTTACAAAATATGAAAACTAGGAAATATATGTAAGTTGCATGGCTCTATAAAACACTATAAAAATGTAACAAAACCCCAGGAATTTTTGAAGGCCCCCTCCCTTGGATTTTTTAAATACTACTAATCTGCAACTAATTTTCATTCCAGGGAAAACAAGAATTTGGAATTCCTACAAAGTGTTTTCACTTTGTGTGGAAACCATATTAAACTGTGGTGTATGGATATATGTGTTGTGTTTCTGAAGAGCTCATGATTTAATTTGTAAGCAAATTAAGGCCAGTGATTTGTTTCTTGTTCTCTTTTGAACACATATTGTGTCTTTAATGAAATTTTGCATTCAAGGGATGGAAAAAGTGCTTTCTTCTTAAAACTGCACAAGGTCTCTTCATGTACGCATAGGGTTCAGACAGCTGACTGCAAGAGTAAGCCTTAAGCTTACAAGGTGACACAAGTCTGACAGATTCAGGTGCTGAAATATGGGACAATAAAACACGAAACATCAGACAAGGCCTTGTTCTCTGCAGTTGATTGCAAGGAGCTTAAAAAGCTGATTCTGATCTCAGGAGGATCCTCTAAATCCTCAGCAGTCAACATGGGTCTAGAATAAGCTGACAGTTCATTTCTGTGCCGTGCTCCCAAAGTTACGCTGACTCACTGCCACTGCCAAGCCAGACTTCAAGAGCATGAACTTGGTAAACAATCCCATCACTCCTAGTAAAAAGCATTACAGCTCTTTCTTTTTTCTATTTGCTTTGCATTCTTGCCTGTGCAATGAAAACCTCAGTATCACATAAAGATTTGCCAAACTCCTTAATGATAAACATTTCAAAATATTTTTTTTCACACCATTGTAAAAGAAGTTTAGCTCTTTAAAATCTCAAGCTCAATTCAAACACACACTAGAAACAATCCTCCAAAGCAGAAGAGCTTATCTTCTGCAAGAAAGGGGATACTGATCCACACTCAGTTAAGTCCCACATCTGTAAGCATTTTTTGACACATGACACTTGCAATGAACAGGAAAAATGGCACCAGTTTATGGTTAGGTCTGTATTAACTAGGTCATCTGTACCTTGGAAAAAGGTATCCACTTTCTAGGCTGCGGCCCTTTCCCTCCTGTAATGCTCACTTGACTTTTCCTGGGCATTGCAGACATCTCTGCAACCCAAGAAACACTGCCAGAGCCAAGAGGTGGCACCTGACAACTGCAATGTGTGTGACCAATGCAGCATGGAAACAGAATCTGGCCCTTGAGCTTGGGAATTGGTGAAAAAAGTTGTTGAAACTTCAACAAAATATTAGAAGACAACTTTCAGGTTCAAAATTCTAGCATTCCATGACTTATTTTCCATGGCAGAGGAAGCTCCATGACACAAGTAGAACAAAAGCCTGAATGCCTTGTGAGAGAGAGATCCTCTCAGCTGGCTTCACATTGGCCTGGATATTGAAATAACTATTTGTATAAAACATAATATATATGGTTTGTAGCACACCGTGACTTTCCCCCTGCACTTTTCTCCTACATAAATGTAAAATATTACAATCATTTGACCTACACTGCACCCTGCTGTAACCACATCACCAGAGGGAGACAAATAACACTGAACAGCTTTACCTCCTCTGCAACTTTCCATATTTCTTCATCATTCCACTGCCCATAAGGATCCAAATTCATCCGAAAAGTTCCAGAAAATATGAACACTTTCTGCAAGATAAAAGACATGCAGACACAGGTAGATAAATAACCTGAAACATTGTAAAAAGCATTGGAAATGGTGAACCATACAGACAAAAGAATAACCTTCTGCAGTTACCAGATAGAACCAACTGCAGGTTATTAATTTTTTTAAATGTTGTCCAATAAAAATTGATTTTGAAAACACATATTTAGATTTTGACAATCATCTTAATAAAATCTTAGCCAAACTTGTCTGAAAAACAGCAAACCCCAGATTTCAGCAGTTTTCAGAATAAAACATTTCCTGTATTGTCATTTTGAAATAAACATTTTAAAATTATTTGTGATTCTGGACTACTTGAAACATATTCAAACATACAAAAAAATTGTCAAACTGAAGTGTGTGTTTCCACAATTTTGTTCAGAGAGGAAAAAAACTTGCTTGTTTTACAAAATTCAGGGACATTGTCTTAAGTTGTTTTTCATCAATGAATTTCTTTTTCTAATAAATAGTAGCCAAGTACACATCTCAGCATCATTGTGTTCCCTGGCATTTCAGCATGTCCCAGTCCTGTGTCTAGAGCTGTTCTTTCCCTCTGTCACTGTCACATGACTGAACTGTGACAGAGCAGGACTGCAGCAGCCACAACCCGCTCCGTCAGTTTTCCCTGCTGGACACTGCAGGCTGGGCTCACTCCCTGCTCTGTCTATCTGTTAGATACACGTCTGGTAGCTCAAGAAGTAGTGACTCACACAAAATTAAATATTTGTTTAACCTCTTTTTACATGGGGCGGATTCTGATGGAAATGAGATTCTTCAATGGACACTGAGGCTGTTCAACGTTTCTTAACAAACCATTTTTTTCTGTGCTGTAAAGTACACCTGCTGTTTGTAGCAAGGAGAACTTGCTCTCAAAGAATTTAAGTGCCTTGTTGAGAAATATTAGCGTTTTCTTGCTCTTTCCTCGTATGTACACAACAAATACCAAGAGGAAAACTTTGAGATGGTTATTTTCTTCCGTCTTCCTAAACTAAGTATTTATTTAGCAAAAAAGTGTTGAAATGCCAGTGATTCACAGACATGTAAGTTCCTGGAGTCTTGGTAGTCAAGCACTACCAAAAGCAGTGAAGGACTAGGTGTACCAGCAGAAAATAACTGAGAGAATACACTTAGCAAGTGCTCTCCCAGAGTTTGGCCTGTCTGCCACAATTTCCATCTGACCCAACCTGGGAACTTGGCACTCTTTCATCAGATTTCAAAGTGATTTATATATACATTTACATTAATAATTTAATTATGATTAATTAAAAGTGCAAACATTGCAGAGGAAAATAAATTACATTAATTAATTTGCTAGATTAAGATATGGGTGCCATTGCCAACTTATTTGGTGTAAAAGAGAAGAAAATAACTAATCCAAGAAACCAGAGGAGAAAAGCAGCTGCACTGTGGTTCTGTGCACTCTGTGGGGTGGATTTAAGTGCAACGATACCTTCAACACATGGCAAACAACACACTGACAGAGCTGCAGAACGACACTCAGCTAAAAATTGATTACTGAAGTACTTTTTGTAGAGACAACGGGGAAAGAGTAGACTCTTTCCCTTGTAATTGTTATTGTTAATAGCAGTGTACTTCAGTGAAGTACAGCACAGTCCTTTTCCCATGCCCTGCACTGGTTAGGTGGCATGAGTGGGGTGACATATTTGCAGCAGGATTAGCTTCTTCCAAGTAGTGGGTGTGGTGGAAACAACAATGCTGTGGAAACAGTGTCAGACATGGGTTTGTTCACACTCTGAGCCCCATACATTTAACTAATGGAATACATGTTTTCATTTCTCAGTGGTAAAGAATAGTTAACTGAACAAACCAGTTTTAAAGAAGATAGGGCTGAATAACATTCCTGCTGAAGTGCACCCTGCAGAGCAATACAGGGTACAACTTTCTTCTGAAATTGCTGCTATTTCTAATAACTGTCCTTTCAAGAAGCAGGGCCCTAAGAGCAAGCTATTCCCAAAAGCAGGGCTGGTTTTTCATCCCCAAAAAGTAAATATGTCATTGTCCTGAATTCTGGTACTCCTCTCTCCATTTCAACACCTCCTTCCTCCCAGCTCATTAGAAGCCATATAGGGTTCACTTAAGTAAATACCACGTGAGTCACCTGGGCAGTTTAGACTCTACTTGAAGATAAGCAGAAACAAATCTCCACATTCTTAAAAAACTAGAAGTCTGAAATGAAACAAAAACACCCAAAAGTGAATATGAAGGACTTACATTATTCATAAATATGGAAGTAGAAATAAGGAGAGCATTGGAAGGGTGAATGGATGGCTGGGTAGACTAGCAGCAAATTTGGAATCATTTCCTTCTCAGTCACTTGTTCACATTCCCACGGGATGATAGAGGGTGTGATTATACAACAAATAGTTTCTAAGACCTGACATCCACCCATAAGCAAAACATTTGGAAACATAAATATGGTTGTGTTTATATTCTGATCGCCCCAAATATTGCAAATCAACCCTCCTGAAGGGCGTTAATCCCCATTAGTGGCTACAGCCTCTGTGTATTGGTGTGTGTGGCAATAAGCTTCCTAAGCAATTTCTGTGTTATGTGGAGAATCAAGACCCCAGAGCACCTAAGGAAATGCTTACGGAAGTGTTAAGGATCAGCTGACAAGAGGCTGTTAAGGAGTGAGAGTATCCTGGGTGCGAGTAGCTGCTGCTGCAAGCTGCGTGCAGGTCCTCAGCAAGACCCATGGACCCTTCCTCCCACATGCCCCAGGGCTGGAGAGCAAATGTAACATCAGCTGGAACCAGGCATGAGTAATAACAGCATGACCTCCATGTAGCCTCTTCTGCTTTGTCTGCTTTATAGCAGTAAATATCAACATAAAATAAGCTGCTATGCGAATGTGCAAAGTTAGATGATTTGTTTCCATAAGTGTCCTGCAGGGACTTTACATTGACATGAGAATAAGAGCGCAGAAATAATAAAAACCTGAAAGTTTCTGGGACCAGTTCTGTAACATTCTCCCTTGAAGACGCCAAAACATCTGCCTCCCATAGCGTTTACTGGCAAATATATGTGCTGTGCTCCTGGCAACGCTGAAAAGTGATGTAGAAAACAACCTATACAGTGCCCGAAATTAGCATGGGCACGGGGGGCTGTTAATTAACACCCGCAGTTGCTCTGAGCACGGCTCTAATGCAGCCTGGGCTCCCGCTATGGGGATGCTGACTCATCCCAGTGCCCTGCAGGAGCCCCAGCTCTACAGGAGCCTCTGTGGGATCACCTTGGGAAGACCCCCTGCTCGGCAGCTGCACCGGGCAGGAGGATGCTAACACACCACAAAGCAGCCGTGACCTCCAAAAGCAAGCAGGCCTGAAGGGTATGAGAAATTGTGCTGGTGACAGACAGACAGACAGACAGAGACAGATACAATGAACAGAATGTGATGGCTGCTGAAAAACTGGAAATACAAAGATAAAAGTTGCAAAATTTTGCTTCTACAGTAAAATAAAGGAGCAAAACAAATTCTTTTTTCTTTCTTTTTTTTTTTTTTTTTTTTGTCAGCTGGCAGTTCTGCAAACTGTAGAAAACTTTTCTCCATGTTAAGCTTGATTTTAACTCTATATGGAGTATTTACATGTAGAAAATTGTGAGATCCACTAAGGGTGCATGGAATAACACTGAAGAAAACATCAGAAGTCATCCCCTTCCTTGGAGTTAGCAGCACCTCATGGGTCTCAGGTTTTTCATCACTTGTTTTAATTGGAAATCAACTGCAGGTCTCCTGTTCCCCATTCAAAGACAAATTTCTGAAGGCATGTTCTTAATCTGACTCCATTAAATACTTCAGGATGCAATCTGCATGACAACCCATGCAAGAAAGCTTTAGTGTGTTGAAACGAAATAGAGCTGGGAATCCTCACTCTGGAAATGTGGTGGGCAAATACCTGCAGAAGAATCGGCAGAAAGGCCTGTCCAGGAAGAAGGGATAATGGGTGCAAAGGCGCAGCCTGGTGTCAGGGGAGCAATTGTTCTGTGGGAGAATGACAAACAGCCCATAGGAGCAGCTGTGTGAGAAGCTACAGCAGGGAATTTCCTTGTGAGTGCTTCACAGATATGTTTTATATGATTTAACCCTTCACACCACTACAAGGCACTGACAGCCAAATTTGAGATACTGAAAGAAACAAGGTGTTTACCTTTGCTTCCTCTCAGTGTGACCACCCTGCAGGTCATTCCAGCACAGCCTGCATGGAGGGACAGCAGTGTCCTGAGACTCTGTGTGTGCTATGTGGTTGTGCATTAGTGAGGCTTCCATAGTAGAAAAGTACTTATTTTCTACTAAATTGGGAAACTTAGGGTTAAGGAAGACAAGGAGAGTGTTGGAAAGTTTTCAGGAGGAAGCATGCCTCAGGTAGAGCTCCATTCCCCTTTTGTTGGCAAAGCCTCTCCTGGAGACAGTGAATATCCAGGTGTTGCTGTAGGAGAGCCTCCCAGGAAAAGAAAGGTAACATTTTTTCCATTCTGAAGTTGTAGGTGAATGGCAAAGAACAAAAGGCTCCCTTTGTTCTGCTGGGAAAGGCAGGGTGACATATGCAATTTCTCTTTCCTGCTGGGAAAGTGCTGCTGAAAACTTCATTTTGTTCTGAATGTGGGAACTTTTGAGGCATAATGTGCAGTTCTTTGCCAAGGCTTTGGGACAAGTGCTGTGAGCTGAGGGATGCAAACAGGCTGGCAACTCTCATGACCTTCAAGAGAATGGAAGTCTGGGATTATTTGGCATTGATCCATGTATCAGGGACTTCCAAATGTGAACTAAATGTGTAGTTTTAACAAGGAGCTAACAATGCAGCTCACTAGCAGAAGAGCAAGTTACACTGCTCACGTAATAAATGTCTCTTGCATTTTGCTGATGGCTGCAGAATGATGTTTTCTTTACCATTAGTGATTCTATAGCAAGTGCTCAGCTATGAGAATTATTCCTCATATTTTCACTGGGACAATGAGACTACTTGTTACTGAGCATTCAGATTTCTTCTCAGTCCATGCATTCCCAAGGACAGCTGGAGATGGAAGATGAAAATTCTGGTGGGCAACAACATCCCAAAGGGCAAAAGGATGACTATGGGAGAGATAAGCCACTTCTAATACAGAAGTTTATACTTGGTTGTATAGGAAAATTTTCCAGTGCAGACAGACATTACTGATAAAAGCATCCTTCATCCTATACATCCATGCTTCAGAAGACAGCTGTATACCATACATGTCCTCCAAACTAAGTAAAAGCAGTTGCACTGCAATTCACTGCACAGCTGCCTTGATCTGAATGGGGTACATTTTTTCCATACTCACAAGCAACAACCACTCTGCAGAACTGAACCAGCTGTAATAAAGAAATAAACGTTTAAAGGAATAGATAGAAAATAAAATGTTGAAGAGAGGACAGAAGTGGTGACAAGAGGTCTGTTATCAAATGGCAGCTTGCCAAGCAACCCTCAGCTCTGCAGGCAGTGTATGTGACTGGCAGAGCTCAGGTAAGAAATGGATCCAACCCGTGGACTCAACACTGCTCTGTTTGGCTTGGTTTGTTGAGGGTGTAACGTGGCAGGGAAGAAAGGGTCCCTTCTGATAAGGTCAAAGTGCTAAAAAATTGCTACATCTAGGAAATTCCAGAGCATGAAATGCACAGAGAAAAGAGAGTTGTACCTGCTTTGCATGTGTACTCTAAATAAATGGCCCTTGGGCTACTATGGAATAACATATTTGAAAGGGAATATATCACAGCTCAAAACTCATCATGATGTAGAAAAATTGAATTCTGAGTCTTCCTGGTGTTTGCAAAATCAAGGCTATTTTTCTTCCAGCATGAACATGTCATTGTCTTTTAACAGTGAGCCAAGCTGTAAAACTTACAGAATTATATTAAACTGTCTGTCTGTCCCAGAGTCTCTCCAACTGTTTTAAAGTGCCTCATGTAGTCACTGCAACAACAGCTCTATACACATACACTTAGCAGCTTTCTAGGAGACTAACCACCTTTCTCAGATGGGAGACTATCAAGGAACAATCCAAATCTTCATAAGGACAAGATGTAAACACCTTTACTGTGGGGACAGGATGGGGGGGAATAGCACAATTAGGGTTTGACAGCTAACAGTTAAAAGGGGTTGTTTGGCCCCCTTGGTCAGCCCACTCCCTTGTAGGTGTGTCAAGCAGGAGGTCATCCAGGGTGACTGAGGATCAAATCATATTTTTCAGTCTCTGGGGCTCGTAGGCACCCTCAGGGGTGGATAAAGGCAGGACAGGCTGCATGGCTCCTCACAGTGCAGCAGGCTGATCTGCAGTCTCCCACTGCCGCCTGATACTGCGAGTGACTCATTGGTAAGATTGCCATCAAGTATCACTTGAATTAGTCTGCCAGAGTCACAAGATTCCAAAGGAATGAATACTGTTTTGGAGGAGATTGTGTATGTTTTGAAAGTGAAGCACTATTTGATGTATAACTGTCAAAGAAGAGATGGTCAATATGTGTTATAACAACGTGTTGGTAAGGATAGACGACAAAAGTACAAAAGAGTTAAAATTCTGCTGCTCATTCCATCAGTTTTCATTCCTACCCTTACAGCCAGCAATCCACCTTTTAGTGTTACTGTATGCAGATAATAATGTTCATTTTTCAGGCAGATAATCCACAGCTGTAACTGATATAAGGCACCATCCAGTGGCAAGAACATTGGCAAGAGACTCAGAAGCCCTAGGTTTATATGCTTGCTCTCAGTCTACCAGGGAAAACACACAATATGTAGTATCCACATGTTAACCACAATATGTGATTTAAAGCTTCAGAAAAGTGTAGCTGAGGACACTGAATGAATGTATTTTTTTCTTCAGGTGGCACTATCTTATCCTGAATCAAAATGCAAACTGTCTCAGAGAGGCAGGGATAAGCAGGCTAGAAACACTTTTCTTTGAGTCTGCTGTACCTTCCCATTTCTAGAAGAGTTCTTGTGGGAGTGGCAGAGAAACCCTAAAAAGGCAGAGTTTGCTGTGAATCACTGCATTCTTCCACCCATCCATGCTGGGGATATGGAACCAATGAAGATAAAGGCATAAAAATATTCAGTAATCTCATTACCTGAGGAATCACTCCAAATGCTTTTCTCCATTGCTGCACGCTGACTGTGTTCCAGGAGACTCCATCAATCTGGATATCTCCTTCCGTATTCAGCAGTCTTAAAAATGCGAAAAGTAAAGTGCTTTTTCCTGAACCTGTTCTTCCTAAAAGGCCCACCTGCAATGCAAATCATACAAGCAAACATTTAATACTCTTCACATATTTATCGCAGACTAAGGCAAAAACCATAGAGGTCTCAGCAGTGAAGAGCAGTCCAGATGGATCTCAATGGAATAGCAAATGTCACTCATGTGGGAATGATAAAAGCCTATAGCAAAGGCTGAATCAAACAATGGGTAGACTCTTCTTTGTTTTTTTAGAATTAACTAGATGAAAAATCTGATAGCCTAAACTGAAGGACAGAAATTTGTTTGTCTATTATCTTGTACGGATCAGCCCAGCTCCTTGTGCTCTTCTCTTCACTTTGCTATGAAGCCCTTAACAGCAAAATCACAATCAGAAACCAAAAACTAAGTAGGGAGTGCATTTGGATCACCCTAGTAAGGTACTCCATTTTCATATGATTGAAAATAAAGGATCTAACTCTGATTAGAGGGGTAGCTTGAGGCAGAGGCAGTGGTTACAGCAGACTTCATGCCATTGGACACCCCTAAGAATCTGTGCAGGTCTTCAACCTACCCAGCTGGCACTGATTTTCCTTATCCTCTAAGGTGTGAAGAAACAAATAATATAGATTTTGGGAGTTTTCTAAAGTTGTGTTTCCCTTGTAGGGGCATCAGCCTCTTAGAAGAACAAGCAAATATCTGCAGTAACCACCAAAAAATTCCAAGATGCTGCCTTTTCCAACATCTCGGTTTACACAGCTAGCAATGTCCTGCATGAGTGTAGGCTGCTTTCGTAGCATGACCATACTGAAGAACTCGCTGAAGGCTTGGAGTGGATTGGGCTACATCTGGCTGGTGTTGGGCAGGGCTCAATACTAGGGACAGTTCTCTTCCACATATTCATCAATGATCTGGATGCAGGAGTCAAATGCACCATTACGAAGGTTGCTGATGATATCAAATTGAGAAATGCTGTTGACTCTCTTGAGGACACAAGCCCTTGCAGAGAAATCTAGACAGTTTGGAACATTGAGCAGTGTTTAACTGCAATTTGACAAGCCCAATTGTCAGTTTCTGCACCTGGGATGGAGCAATGTCAGGCTCCAGTATAAACTGGGAGAGGAGTGGCTGGAGAGCAGCCCTGTAGAGAGGGATCTGAGGGGCTGCCTGGCAGCAGGATCAACGTGAGCCAGCTTTGTGTGCCTGGGCAGCCAAGAGGGCAAAGCCCATCCTAGGGTGATTAAATACAGCATCACCACCAGCTGGGGTGATTATCCCACTCTATTTAGCTTTGGAGCAGCCTCACAGGAGAGCTGTGTGCAGTTCTGGGCTCCAGAACTTAAGCAGGATGTGATGGTGAGTGAATGACAGAGGAGGGCAACAAAGCTGGTGAAAGGGCTGAGAGGAATATCCTACGAGGAGTGGACAGGAGCTTGGACTTGTCTAGTTTGGAGAGGAGGCTGAGGGGCAAATGATCTCTTATCCCTGGGATCCAGTGAGAGGACATGTGGAAATGGTTCAAAGCTGTACCAGGGGAGGTTCGGACTGGACATTAGGAAGCATTTCTTTACTAAGATGGTGGTCAAACACTGGAACAGGCTTCCTAGAGAGGTGATTGATGCCCCAAGCCTCTAAGTCTTTAAGAGGCCCTTGATAACATGCTTTAACTTCTGAGCAGCCGTTAAGTGGTAAGGCAGAGGGACTAGATGATTATTCCATTCCATTCCATCCCTCGGCAGAAGAGAACTCTTCTGTTTCCTTCTTGGTGTACTACCTATGCAGTAGAGACAAATTCTCTGCAGTTTAAGGAGTATTTGAATCCAAGGTCCATCACTGAACTTGAATCACAGGCCTTGAGAAAAGGATTTTTGTTTTTACTGTTCTACCCCCTCTCTGTACAGTACAAAAGTGTCTTTCATTTTCCCTACTCCACTGCTACAAGGGATTTTCCAGGAAGTAATTCCCCCAGCCTGCAGCAGCACCTGCATCTCCATGTTCCAGGAATCACAGGCATCTCTCTTTCAAAGGCAAAGTGGTTTCAGAATGGTGCTACAGGAAGTCAGAACTCTGGGTTCAAAACTTTGGTGCCCTCAAACTTAGTAGATGAAACATTCAGTTCATGTAAACCAAGACAAATATCAAACCTGGCAGAGTCTGGTGCTATCCAAATTAGGAGTGAATATGTGCCTCATATCAAGGCCAGGGTTCTGTCACCAAACATGTTTTCTCCTTTACATGGGACACTTAAAATCTCTTCTTCCTCCGTATGGCTTCAGCTCAGGAAATCATAAGCCTTTCTTCCCATTCCAGCATGGATGGGCCTTTACCATGAACTTGAAGCAAAGTGTTAAACTTCTACCTAAATGCTGTCCTGAAACTAAAGCCCTTTCTTAACCACAACCCCAAACACGCATGAAGGTTAATCAGAGGTTTGTCAGTTCTCTAAAGAATAGAGCTGTTTAAGGTCTGCAATGCAATTGTTCAGGGTGGTGCAGAGCCCTCATGGAAAGGGTGAGATGGCACCACCACCCTCCGGCCGCCGGAGCAGCGGTGCATTACCCTTGGCACAGCAGCCGGCATTCTTCTGTGCCCTGCCCCATCGGGTCAGGCTGTTCCCAGCACCTGCCTTTGCCAGCCAGCTTCCCTCTCCACAGCAGCAGAATTTCAGGCACAGCAACACAGCTTGGAAAACTGCTGCATGTGTATTTTATCTTAAGTAATTTCTGTTCTACAGTTAGTTTAGAAGATACTTTGTTTTGCAATAATTTCATTTAGCAAACCTTACTGGACTCAAGATCCTCTTTAGTCATTTAATAGATTTATGACAATTCTATGCTTAAGCTTATTAGAAGTCAGAAAAAACACAACAGAACAGTGTCTTACCCTCTGCCCTGAACTTATTGAAAAGGAAATGTTTTCTAGTACAGCAGCTCCTCCTTCACCGTATTTGGCTGTAAGGTCTTTCACAGTCATTTGGCCTCCAGATGGCCAGTTCTTCTCTTCCTTCACATGCTTATTTGCAATTACAAGGGCATCTGAAAACTGATTATTCTTCTGTGGCTTAATGCTTTTTGTCTCTTCTGTTGGCATGTCAATGAATTTAAATATTCGTCCGACAGACCGCATCTACAAATCAAAACAAATATTGTAATTGTAATTCATACTAAACTATCAAAACAAATGAAATAAAATTGCTCCTAATTCCTAGCCAGAACAGTGAGTCTTTTTTCTATGTAAGCTACTGCCATGAGTAACCCAAAACATGATTGTATTCCATACCTATCTGTACCCAAAAATTCTTAAGTCTGTTTAAGATTCCTGAGATTTAGCAATTTGTATCTAGTGATTATTTACTGGTGTGGGGAGGGTGTCTGCCTGTTACTGTTTCACTTGTTAGTAAACTGTTATTTTTTCACTTAAATTCACTTATCCATTCCTTATTGGTGGAAAGAGATTGGTTAGTTGAAACTAAGAGAAGATAACTCATCTTAAAGTGTCCACCTTTTTAAATTGTCTAAAACCAAGACACCTATATTGTGATATAATCTTCAAAGGTAGGCTACTTCTCATCTAGAGCTCTAGATTCCATTGCACATGTACTACTGACATTGGTCCAACATGTCCTTCCTCTTGCTTCCTTTTTATGTGGACAGAGTAGCTCTTTCTGCCTTAAAAATTGTATTTTGAAAAGTGATGACTTATATCTAGGAAAATAAAGTGTCATCATAAAAACAGCATGGGTCATTTAAACTCCTTCCTTCTGGAAGGTATGGGGTTGCCCAAAACCTGAAGTTCTTTGAATAATGATTGACCTCCAAAGTTCATTAGAATGCGTGGGATTTGAAAAATGCAAAGCAGTAGCATTAAGTAAAAAAGGAACAATAATTAAACAGCAACATTTGAGTATTTATGAGAAAATAGTAGGAAGTTCCATGATAATGAATTTTGTATCAGTAATTATATATATATATAATATATATTAGGTGAAATAATAAAGTCTTCTGGTTTATGAACTTCAGACAGAAGTTGTTAGTAGCAGTCTTGGTGCATTTTTCAAAGAAACGTGGGACTAGAAAGGATTCTCTTGATCTTTTTTTTATTAAATGGGTCAAGGGTCAATAAATAATTAATCTTCACTACAGCTTCACTGCTTAGGTGGTCAGAAAACATATTTTTTACTTTATGGACAACTTTGCTGTTATAAATTTATTAATTTTAAATTCTAAAGAGCTCCTTTCACTAGCTGCTTTCCCCATTCATTTATGGAAGGACATCTTAGATCAGATCACCCTTTGTTTTCCAGGACTAAAGAAAATCCAGGTTTAAGCCTCTTTCTTAATATATGTTCTCCTTCTCCAAACTCCCGAGTCCAAATCAAGCTTTCCTTGATTTCTGGTCCTGTCTGACGAGAATGTACACAACATTTTGGATGTTTTACCAGGAAATTATACAAATGCATTGTTATGTCCCTATCTATATTAGGAATATCTGCATTAACATATCCTGGGATCATACATTCTTTTCTTCACAGTTACATCTTATAGTCAGCCTTTGACTGAGGGGTGGTCAGTCAAACTTTCCTCCATTTTAGCCATTTCTAACTAAGATCCACACTTACAACTGAGGTTATTCTTAGCAGTCCCCATTGCACTTTTGTTACTTAAATCTATTTAATATCTGCAATTTGAAGTCAGCTAATACATTTAAACTCCCAGGATCCTTTTGGCCAACACTACCTTTCAGCTTTGTTCCACTGGCAGATTTCTTCAACACACGTTTTTATTTTGTTGAGAGCATTTAAAAAATTAAAATGAGCTCAGTCAGCAATCTAATCTTTGTTGAGTAGCCTCCCTACAGGTTAATACCTACAGCTTAAAGCCATTTCCTTTCTGACCAACTCATTAACTAGTTTACAGTTCTTGTAATAATCCTGATATCCTTCATTTATATAATTCCTGAAATAGAGCCACAGTCAATGCTTTTCTGAAGGCAAATGAGATCTATTATATTACTTTTGTCTGGAAAATAAATCATCAGACACAGTTATGAGGGTAGCATGATGTAACCCTAATGTCAGCAAACCTACATGACTCCAATCTATAAGCATCACATTTTTAGTTAATTCTTTAAAATAGTTTCTAAAGACTGCTGCTATCACACTAACAAACTGATGGTGGTATCAGTGACTTCTCATTTCTCTTTCTCAACAAAAAATTGACAGTTGTTATTTTATCACATGCCACCACCACTGCCAGCTTGTTTTATTTCTTTGAAGTGGCCATTATAAGATTTCCAGCTTCTTGGCCAGTTCTTCCTGAACACTTGGATGTGAGGTCTGCTCTACCTAGTATGGATGGCATTGTTCCAGCCTGGTTTCACATGTTTAAGTGAAATGTCCAGCTGCAGAACTGAATCACCCCTAGCTGAAGATTCTGATTTCAGATGGACTGACTCACAGGCGCTCACAGGTGTGTGTCCCCCCATAAACTGTACAATTTAGGGAGACCAGGATTCTAGCTGGTTTGCATATAATACTTCAGGTGTTATAAATCCCATTTCTATCTTCTGCTCCACTTCTAAGTCCACAGATTAAACACTGCCTTTCAAGTGAAAATTAAGATGAAGTATTTATCCAGCTTTTGAGCTATTTGCAAGCCTAACTCTGATTTTGTCAAGTTTCTCTATCTGCTTTTTGATCTCCAACACATAGCTTGTTTAGGTTAACATTAAAATCCATTCTCTAGAAGCTGTAATTCCTAACATAACTGTCTGAGAATGTTGTTCATGCTGGAAGTCCTAGAGTCTTCAAAATGTCCTATTTTTCTCCTGTTCAGGAAACAAGTTTCAGCTCCTTACTTGAAGAGGTGACTTCCCTTTACATTCAAGTACCTAACTGCCCCAGTCCAGCGAATTAATTAATTAGATTCCCTGTTTTACAAACACTTGTTCCTGTAAACAATATTTGTTCTCTAATCTATATTCTCAGAAATATATTTCTGTTTAATGGTATCGTGGAAAACCCTTGGTGCATCTTTGTTTAACTGCTTTTATGTTTTTTCTGAAAAGTCCTCCTACTTGACGTATTAGGTACAATTCCTGTTTGCTCTTCAATCCCAACTGAAATACTGTTAGGTAGATTTTCTACGTGGAAGCAAATGCAAGAGAATATTGGGATATAATAGCTTATATCTCAGCAACTTGAAACACAGTTGTGGCAGAAGTGCTAAAAAGCATGTTAACACACAAACCTATCAATTCTTATTTCCATCTCAACCACTGTGCAAGATGGAAAAGCATGGTCATCATCATGCTCATATATATATATGCCAGCCCTTTTTTGTGATACAAACAGGAAGACCTCGGATCAGGCTGACAATTTTCTCCCTGTCAATAGTAAATCCCACAATGACCACCATGCAGTTATTTTAATTGGTGTTTGATGGTACCTTTGTTTTCAGAAATCTTAGCTTTATAGAAACATAGCCATTTTAGAAATGAAGGTCTTTCTTGGCTTCCTCAGGAGCTGTGAATGTTTGTACAGGCAGAGATTCCCCATAACTGCCCAAGAGATCACACCACTACAGACTGTCTCATGTCTGCTGTGAAGCCAGCTGGGTGAAGAGCCTTTCTATCCAAAAGAAAATTTCATCCCAATGTCCTAGCTCCCCTGACAGACTTATCAGTTATGTATGGAGATACTTTAGACAGTTTAATAATTTTAAGTCAATTCTGAATTCCTTGTTCTATAGCTTGAACTATTATTTAAATCTGGGCAGAATGTAGCATGTCAGGCATTTCACAAAAATACCCATTCTTCCTTTCACAGGTAGAAATGTTCTGTCATTCATAATGACAGGTGTAGGGTAGGTGAGAGCAACTTTTTTATCCATTATTCCCATCAGTACTGTGCCAGCTATATTCATGTTCTTTAAGTAGTACTTTTGAATAAAGGAGTATATTTACTATTTTCATCCCTCTGTCTATAGCATAGTACACTATTTTTAGCCTTGCCTAATTGTATTTTACTGAAATTTTAATAGCAGCACTGCAAATTCTTTAATTTATTTTCTTATTAATATTTCTTAAACTCTCCTTAACTCTGAAGGAGTATTCATAACATAATTATATAATTCATATTTCCAGAAGGTGGAAGAAGTAATTATTTTACAAGTAAGCTAATAGAGTGCATTTAATCAGGCTCTGTGTTATCTTCTACTAAAAAGAGAGCAGTCACTCTCTTCAGATCAGACACACAGGGTATTCAATGGCTGTGTTGCCAGACCTCCTCACAAACACACTGCTTGGAAAGTGCACTGTGCAAGTGGGAGATCCTGTGGGAGATTGCTCCAATGGTTCATGTTGTAAAAAATCCTGTGCATGAATTCGCTGCCAAAACTGGCTCTGTAGAAGAACATACGGTTTTACTGAGGTTCCACATCATCTGCTCTTACATACTGAGTGCACTTACAGGATGTATACTTCTCTTCTGAACTGCAGAAATTAAACATTTAGTTCATTTAAAACTTTCACTCTTTCTTTCTCTTTTTCACACTGCTGTGCAGGCAGGCAGAAAAGAGAATATTCTAAAGATATTTTTCTTCATTATGTTCTTTCCAGAAGACCAACATCTCACTTTGAGGACTGCCATCCTGATGTAGATCTTACAGTCAAGTATTTACTCTACTTAAAATTTGGGAATTAACAGTGTTCTCAGGTTTTCTGCCGACAGCAGTAAAAACCGTATTAAGATCATGTCCAAAATGAAGGGAAAAAAAGTCCATTGAACAGGTTAGACGTATGGGAATATAAAAGCATAAAAAATCATCTGTAAAAACATCATTATTTTTCACAGCTGTGCTTTTAAATTTGGTCCTTTTCTCTACCCCATATTACTTTAATTCTTCGGCATCCCTGATGTACAGGGTGGGGCACTGTGATGTTTAGCAAGTTGGGTTTTAATATCTTTTGGGGGATTCTTTTTATATCTTCTTATATAAGTAATCTTGGCAACAGTAAAAGCATGGCATTTTCCCTTTCCCTGATAAAAGGAACTGTCCTTTACAGTTAAAGCACTGCTACTGCAGGATATACATCAGTGAAGGAAGAGGTTAGAAAGCATTAAAATGGTCCACTGGGAGTAGCTAATGCTTATCTGTGAAAGCAGCACTTACTGAAAAAATTATTTTCTATTTCCTTATAAAGGAAAAAATAATTCAAAACATTACAAGACTGCCTAAAAGGATAAGAAAAAATGGAAAACCAACTAAAGGGATATTAGCAGAAATTATCAAAGTGAAACAATGAATCTAGCCTAATTTGTAGCTTTAAATAAAACAATGGGTAGCTGTCAGAGTGACCATGCATGTTTGGAGGGGGTGAAAGGGGATTTGGGGGGATTGTTTGGTTTTTTGTTTGTTTTTAAATAAAGGCAGAGCAGACAAAGTATCAGGGCTGTAGAGAATGAAATGCCAAAACCATTAAACCATTATGGGGTATTAAGAGATACTTTTAAATTCAATTTTTAATTTAAAGCCAAACCTGTTCAAAAAAAATTGCTTCAAAGATGATATCTGTGTATGTAGAAATAACAAAACAATGTATGAACTCAGATTTCTTCAATCTGTGTGCCAGTGTCATGGAAAATACAAGCAGATTGTGTGGAATAAAGTCAAATTTGCCACCTACCCATCTGTTTGGCCAGCTACTCCTTTGGACATGGCTTTCAACCACTTGCAGTAAACTCCAGCTTATGTGACAACCAAAGACTGCTACCTACAAATGTGCTATTCACTCAGGCATGCTTGTCTGCAGGCTTGTAAGCACAAATATCACAGCTGCTCAAGGAAGGGCAAGGGTAATGTCAACTAGAGCGGTGTGTGAGTATCTGTAACTGGAGACACATGGAGATGTGTCAATTCTAGTCAATCTGGTCCTGTGGGGAGCTTCAAACTACCTCTAGAGAGAAAAATAGAGTATAACTAATCAGACTACTAAGTCAGGCAACCCCTTGCAAAACATCTTTAACCGAAGAATTGTAAATACTTTGAAGATGGAAGTGCTAAATGCAGAGACTACAGAGCAGGAAATAATACATCTGTATCACCCAATGAAGCATTTTTATTACCTTGACACCATTACTCTATTTTTATCTGCTTATGCACAGGAACAGCTTTTGAATGTCAAGAAAAACATCCTGCCAGCAATATCTATTAGTTTCTCATCTGGGAAGCCTAAAAATTCATGTAATGAGGGTGGGCAGATATCCTCTGCTAAAAGATGTCCAGAGGATCCGCCTATAACCTGAGGGGGCTTAGAAGGCCTTCAATAATATAGTATAACACATAACATAACCAGTGCTTCAGCACAGTCCTTTGTCTTAATGCAGAGCAAAGTATTCAGAAAAGTCTAGAGCAACTTGAGACTCCCTTTCCAAGGGAAAGGGAGTTACTTTATTGCTACTAATAGGTGACATTTTAACATGACTGTACTTTTAAAAAGGGGAAGTTCTTTATTAAAGCATTATTGTGTGCAGCACCCTCTGAATCCTACAGTAAGACTTCCTATTGCTTTTGTGAAACACCTTCAGGTTGTATTAAGCCATGTAATATGCACACATGATTTGTATACAGATTTTTATACTTAAAGTGATCACATTAAGCCTTACAGGGGATGGAGTTTACAAATGAGAGCTGACTGAATGAACGTGGTTATTGCTGTTGTGGTTTTGGGGGCTTGACCTACTAGAGAGCAGTTTTGTAGAGAAGGACTGACAGGGGATCACATTAATGCTTATAAATATATCAAAGGAGGCTGTCAGTTGGATAGTGCCAGGCTCTTCTCAGTGGTACCCAGTGACAGAATGAGGAGCAATGGTTATAAACTAAAACATAAAAAGTGTCACCTCAACATAAGGAAGAACTTTTTCACATTGAGGATGACAGACCACTAGAACAGGCTGCCCAGGGAGGTTGTGGAGTCTCCCTCACTGGAGACCTTCAAACCCCGCCTGTGAGGAGTTCCTGTGTCACGTGCTCTAGGTGACCCTGCCTTGCCAGAGGAGTTGGACAAGAGGATCTCCAGAGGTCCCTCCCAACCCTAAAAATTCTGTGATTTACCAACATCATATTTTACTTCATTTTTTGTCATGTAACTAGATCTTGCCGTTACAGCAATGAAGCCCTTTCACAAAGTGCTTGCCTTTCAAGACAGGCTGCTCATAACAAAGCAAAGAAGGAGCTCGCATTAAACGTTTGGAGGATAGGAAACACTGCTGAATGGCCATCAGCTTTCTTGACCGTCAGCAGTCACATGTGCAAACAAGAGATTAGATACTGTAAGTGGTTAATTTCTTGTTCTGGGGCTCTTAATGGTTTCCCTCAGGATGAATGTAGTTGAATAATTGATTCTAAAAAGAATTAATGTTAGACTTGCTTCACTGTCACCACCAGCCCCAATTATAGATATTTTAATATGACAATTAATTTCAATTAATCAGGATTTAAGGGACTCTGAAATGTGCTGTAATTTTTTTTGTTTTCCAATACATAAAACCAGAAGAAGATTGCCAGGGAAGTCAAGGACAGATACTTAAATCACTATTGATAATAGGTGAAAGGAATTCAAAAACATCCATTGTGATCTGCTATGCAAAGCTGTTAAAAAAAAACCCAAGCCTTTTCAAGGTTTTCCTATGACTGCTACATCTGCAATCTGAATCCTCAAATGCAAGTATTTGCTGTTGCCTATTCCAGGCCAGAAAAACTTTTGATCATGGAAAAACCCAGTTTGTGCCATCCCAAAGCCAGTAGTTTGCTATCAGAGGTATGAGGGAAAGTTTTCTGACACATCTGCATAATATTCAACTCTGAAGATAATTCACTGCACAACCATAATCAATAAAATAAGGCAATTCCTCAAAAGAAAGCATAGCACCATGCATTTTTGCTTACCAAACTGTCAACATCTATACTTGAGTTTACTGCCCACTGCAAGGTTCCCATGATGTTCATAGCTAAAGTAAGAATAATTCCAGCTGTACCTGGTCCATCACCTGTGGAGAGAAAAACACATTCAATTTCTATGCAAATAAAAAGCCATTAGAAAACAGAAGATTAGCATGTATATCTTAAAATGCATATTCATTCTCTCTCCTCTTTTATTTTGTGGAGAAAACATGTTAATCATAAAAAGGACTAAGAGCTAAATCATAGTTAAACACTCTGGCACTGAATTCACTAGAAGCCCTAATCTTGCTTGGCAGAAGAAAAAATTAAATCTTAACTTGTACTTAACCTGTAAACAGAATCAGGTCTCTGCGATCTTGATTTGACTTTCTTTTTTCTAACCCACATGAATCTGTGAAATTACTCTTATCTAACTAAAACACCACACACAGCTAACAACTTTAAAATTCAAAATGGCTTACATTTTCATTTCTTTGACAAATAGAGGATGTTCTCCTTAGTGTTTCAAAAAGACGTAGATGTCAATTTTTTAGCTTTAATTGTCGGCTGTGACAAGGATGGGATTTCCCAGCGATTTTTCTTTATGACTTCATACAATACAATGAAAGCATTTAATCTACCACACTGTTTTTTTTAACCTCACCACGTGCTAAATGGAATTGGGAATTTAAGCCAAATATCTTTCTGTGATTTCTCCATTTCTTATATTGTTTTCCTCAAAAAGCCTCCTCCTGTTTTTCTTATAGACATCTCATTATAGAAGTAAATATAAAAGTAAGCAATAAAAGCAAAATATTCCTTGTGAAAGCTAATAGATTAAGAAAGGGAATTTAGTGTTGCTCCAAGGCCCTATTATTTATAACAGTAAAGGTTATAATGGTGGCAAGATGACAAATTTCAATATTTTTAAAAAGTCTTTCTAACTCCTTTTCTCCAGTAAAGTATTCAGGACAACTAACACAAGAAATTATTTTCCTAAAAACCCCAAACTACTAAGGACACAGTGAGAAATGAGAAGGACAACACGAAACATGGTTTTCCATGAATGATGGGGGAACTAGAAGTCTCCTAAGTTGCAAAATTACTGTAAGTGCCTATTTTTGTGTGGTGTCTCCTTTTGTAAGGAGAGCTAGAGATTGTTCTAGAAGAAACAGAGGATAGCATTTCATAAACTATACAATATTTCATAAATTGCAAATTTATATAACTCCTCTTCAACACTGAAGAATGGCTGAAAGAAATTTGAATATTGTTAGATTTTAAAACCTCCTCCATAAAATCATCCACCTCTTGTTCATCAGTGACCATAGCACTGAAACTGCATACAGATCCTGCACACAAATTTCAGTGTAAAACTCGGAGAGGTAGAACCATGTGCAAACATAACAAAAGCATAATGAATAAAAAACTGTATTTAAAGTAATCTCTAGCTGAACTTTTCCCACAGAAATGAATTATTAACATTTTGAGACATCATACTCCTAATTTTTGCTTGTATGAGGCTGACTACACCTGGCAAGTCATGGGCACCACTTCAAATACAAGTAAGATATAGTGTGATTCTCATTCCTACACTGTGTTTACTAGGAGAGGTGAGTCATTTTTCAGGAGATTTGAATAGAATTTGCAAAACTTCACATTAAAAAAATGGGTCAGTGAGTAGGGAATTAAAGAACTGGATGAATATTTCTCCTAATGGTGTGGGCTTTAAAAGATTATTAAAACTTTTCATGTCTTAGCCATTTGCAAGTGAGAGGAACATTAACTTCTATTTACTAAAAACCTTTGAGCCATACAGGTGTGATCAACATCCAAGCTTCTCGGAACAGTAATGTGGTTTCAAACTCATGAGATAATTTTACAGCAATTACTATCAAGAAAATGAAAGTTTTGTCCCTTCAGTTATTTTCAAATTAATCCCTTTAATGAGTGCTCTGCAATATCAGGCTGCAGGTAATAATGGTGTAATTTCTATTTTAATTAAATTGTGTTTACTATTATGACATACTTATATCGATGATTCCAATGTATGCTAAATTCCACAACAGTTTATTTCTCTCAGAATTTTCTAAAGCTGAGCTGTTAAAAAGACGCAGCAGACTTCCATTTCAGTTTTCGGGTAAAGTTACCATACCTGTAGTTACGATAGAGATGAATGCCACAGCAACAAAAAAGACAACAAAAATAATTTCTATCCTCATCTGGAACCAGCGCAGTGTTGACAGGTAGAGGAACCAGTTTGCCGTGTGTAAGTTCAGAGCTTTGTGAAATAAGGTCTCAAAGTACGGCTGCCGCCCAAAAGCCCTCAATGTCCACAGCCCCTTCAAGCTTGTAACGAGATGGGTGAAGATTGGACTCCGAGCTGTAAAGTGTTTAAATTAGAACAACACAACACGCATGAGCAAATGCCTTTGATGTAATGCAAACACCTCCCAGTGCTCTACCTCACAGCAGGGTAACTACTGCCAGTGTGTAGCCAAACTACATGACTGGAGTAATCCTAACGAAGGATATACAACAACAGTCTTTGCTAGAATGGGTTGAAATTGCATTCAGGGTTTTGACAGGAAGGAATCACTATAATTCTTCACAGTTAGCACATAACTATTTGTCTCATATCTACTTGGGGAAGCTCCTGGCCTTCTGTAGATTGCCACAAAAGAAAGGCTGCTCCTCCCCAGCCAAAATTAATTCCTGCAATTTTGATAACTCAATTACATGAAGCTTTTTTAGCATAGGCAGAGTATTTTAATGCTCCCAATTCAACTGCACTGACATGGTAATCATAGGCAGATCTTGCATTATATAAAAAGTGGTGAGCCCATGCTGGATCCCTGTGAACATCAAAGAAATTTAGATTTAGATCTGAGGAACTCCAGAATTACACTTAAGTAAAAGGGAAGAGGACCACCACTGTTTAAGATTCAGGACTGATTTGCTGAGGATCTGCCAGTTTGCTGCAAAGCCAGGGAACAGTGCATGGTCTGAAAATTCACACTTCCAAATGAGGTTTTCAATTTTATTTGGAATATTTTAGTCTCTTAATGGCGGGACAGGAAGGAAATTTAATCAAATAATTTATTCAGAAATAAGAGCTCTTTGTGATCAAGATATATCCATGGAAAATTTTTCTTACAAAGAAAAAATCTCAAAGGGTACATACCAAGTCTGACCACAATTTTGCAAGTTACATTTACTCTCAAGAAAACTGCATGTCAGGACTTCATTTGTTTTCAGCTGCAGTGGTGATAAAGCCCATCTTTTAAAAGGCCTTTTTTATTGCTCTTTGGCAGCAGAGCACTCAGTATTGGCTGGATCAGTAACAGCCCTGGCTTTAAGGAGATATGTGTTCTGCTCCCAAAGACAATGTCATCTTTCAAGAGAAAAGGCAAAAAAGAGGAGAAAGGGTAAATCACTTCTCAATTGATTTGTTGTGGATTTAAAACTCCACCAATTTTGCTGCTCCTACCTTCAGATTCCAGTTGTTTCAGCTGCTGAGAAGTGTGGAGGAAGTATGCCCTTAACAGAATAAAGGCTGCTATCACAGGCACTGATGCCAGGAAGATGTAGGGTTCTAATATTGAGACTACTGTTATAGCGCCAATCACAATCAGTATTAACTGTAGAATGAAAGAAAAATACTATTGATATAGTAAACTTGTCATTTTATAGACTAGAGATTGGTGATGAATCTCCTTCCTATGGCAACTATGTACTGTTTCAACAAACATGAAGTGCTAACCTAAGAAGATTTGCAGCTGAGAACAAACCTCCATGAAAAGATAATGAATAACTTGGACCAGATCCAGAACCTGTTGCAATAAGCTGCCATCTTTTCTAATAGATGGAAGAAGTGTCGTCTGTACTACAATCAGGATTGCAGGCTTCTAAAATATGAAGACACACAAAAACAAGAGCAGCTAGGTACTCACTCTTCACTCAAAATTGCAAGAATGACACTTGAAATATCTGCAGACACCTACCAAACCTACTGGTGCTGTCCCTGTCTTGTCTGAACTAGGTGTGCAAGACTGTCAGGAGCTGAGTGACAGTCTCCTGCAGGTTCTGGGCAATGAAGTCTTGCTGGAGATCAGAAAAAGTGGGAAGTTGTACATCTTTGCTTGCTCAAGGGACTGTAACTCATATATGAAACTAACACTCCTTCTTGTCCTGATCAGAAGACAGGAAATAAATTATACAAGAAATGGTGGTTTGACAAATTAGCAGATTCAGGAGGACAAAAAGAAAAAAAAAAAAAAAAGGTGTTTAAAGGTATCAGAAGACAAAAGGAACAAAACTGTTTCAGAGTTAATCTATTTTAACGTACTAGAGATTACTACCATTTTAAGACCTCATCCTCAGTAGCTCTAGACAGATTTAGCTAAATCTGGTCTTGATCTTTAGTCTAGAAGAGCCTTAAGCAGGTAGACTGTTTTTGTCTCATGTCTAAATCTAAGGAAAATCAAGTATGCTAGTGTACATAGATTAGCAAAGTTCTGCTTTGTATCAGGGTGGTACTTCTAGCACTAAACAACTACTTCACACTGCAAACTTACCAGCATAAACCATCTGCAAATGGACAATTTGGACAAAATTATGAACATTGCATTGAAACATCACTGCAAATGACCAGTCAGCAAAGAAACAGATGGAAAGCAAAACTAATTTCACATTAGGAAGAAACCTGCAATGGGTGCTTTTGCTGCTACACCCACATAAACACAAGGAAGGATTTAAATTCCCAGTATTCCAAGTTAGAGGTCTTTCATGAACAGGCAGGCATGTTCTATGTTTTCTGCCACTTTTTTCATCTGAAATCTGAGCAATGCAATAGCAGTCTCACGTTATATGAAAAAAAAATTACATAACAGCTGAACTAGCTAAAGGAGGAACAGCTTTGAACTGAAATAGAGCAGGTTTAGATTAGACATTAGGAAGAAACTCTTGACTGTGAGGATGGTGAGGCATTGGAAGAGGTTGCCCAGAGAACTTGTGGATGCCCCACTCCTGGAAGTGTTCAAGGCCAGGTTGAAAGGGGCTCTGAGAAACCTGATCTCATTGAAAGTGTCCTTTCCTTTGCTGAGGGGTTGGAACTAGATGATCTTTAATTCCCCTTCCAGCCCAAGCAGTGTTATGATCCTATGAATTCTTTCACTATTTTCCTCATTTCTCTTAAAGGAATGGTGATACGTGTGGGTTACGCTTTGTGCAGGCTGTTTAGCACTGGTCTGCAGCATAGCAAGAATGGATTTGTGTTTACTCATTACTTCAAACTGCAGAAATTAGTAACGCTTGTATCTCTCTCTAACTGTTAAAAAGCAAATGAGCTATTCAAGTGATATTGAGCCGAGTTATACAGTTCTCACATTACTTGAGATTACAGTCACTCAGTGACTGTATAATTCCCGTTTCTGTCATTTACTCAATTTTTGTAAAGGTCATCATGATGCCATATTGTTCTAACTGCTGGTCCCAAAGTTATTTCACTAAAAAGTCGCATATGAAGATCTGCGTTATCTCATAAACTCCAAAGTAAGCCTAAAGTCAGATAGAAGATGGTATTTTCTCTAAAAAGGCAGAAACAAAAATGTAAACCACAAGCCAACTGTATTGGCATATAGTTGAGGAATGGCAGCAAAGGGCTCATGCAGCCCAGCTCAGTGCCCCAGATTCTGAGCTTTCAGCCCTGGGACAGAAACCAGATGGTGAGATATGTTCCACTGTTTCCCAGTTTGGAAAAGGCAGGTGGTAGTAGACAAAGCAACTCAGCAAGCGTTCAGGGTGGCAATGACTGCAACAGCCAGTTTGATTAACCAACAGCAGTTTATCATTTAGGGGAAACCAGCCATGGTCACAGGCATAAATGTTCAGTGAGTTCACTATGAACTTTTGAGTGAGACTATTAAAATTTAGGGACAAGCAGTATGTGCCAGCACCATCTCACATGAAGGATCTCCAAGAAACGAGGACTGGGTGAAAGAACTGGGTTTAGCCTTAAGAGAAGGCATAGGGGATCTCATCACTTTTTATAACTATCTACTGGTATTTATTATAAATTATAAATGTTTCTGTACATGCAGTTTGTTATTATTTATATAATTAAAATATATTCTGTTTATATAGATACTAGTAGGTATTTCTTATGGACCATAGGTGCTTGAGCCACGTTCTTTTCCACAGCACATATTGGGAAGATAAGAGGCAACAGGCACAAGCTGAAATGCACAAAATTCCATTTAAGCATAAGAAAAAGCACTTTTAGCATGGGGAAGGTCAAACACTGGAACACATTACTCAGAGAACTTGCAGATATCCAAAACCCAGCTTGGCCTTGAGGAACCTCCTCTAGCTGAACCTGCTTTGAACAGAGGGGACGGAGGGGTTCCAGGTCCTAGGTCCACACATCCCTTCCACATTCTGTGACTCTTCAACAACCATTAGAAGGAAAAAGCCCTATCTATAACTTCTTTACATCTTTCAGAAGAATCTGACTTTGTTCATTAGCAGAGTCCATGAAGTCTGAATCTATGGAGGACCAGAAGAAACTGATTGTGAAGGAATGACTGTTAAAGTTATTCAAGATAGTGGGTAGGTTCAATGGTCTTCAGCAGAAGAATCTGGAAAGATAGGGCAGCTTATCATGCATATCTGGAAATCTCTGCAGCTGAGACTGAGGAGAGAGAGGTGAATCTATGGGACAACAGGATATAGCTAAACCTCTGAAAGGCATCAGAATAGAAAAGCCAAATTCTGGGATTTTCCTTATTCTCGAAAACATGAAAAACTACTCAGTTTCTTGTAGAAAGTTTGAAATGTAGAGACAGACTTATTAACGTGCTTCTGGAATAACATCCCCATGGTAGATCCAAAATATCTGAAACAAAATGGTAGTATCAGAAAAGACAGTAGCGACTCCTGTTCGCGCTGAAGATTATACTGTTGATTCAGAGTCCCAATGTCCATGTTTGCTCATGCAGCAAGTCCTCATGACATCAGCAGAACATGAAGTAAAGCTGTCATGTACTTGAACCTCTTCATGTTGAGCTGCACTGGCCCCTCTGAAGTCATGAGTCAGAGTTATCAATTACTCACAAAGATATAGGGAAAGAAATTCTGTCTTTATCAGATCATCGTGTTGGTAGGGACCTTAAAGCAGGCAAATTCACACATGGAGATCGGCAATCTGTAGAGCACAGTGCTTGGGCTGATTAAGCTGGGCCTATATCACCTTAATAATGTAGAGAGGAACAGGAGCAGCAGGGAAGATTTGCTTCTATTTTCAAAATGTTCTGGAAACCAGTTTTATCTAAGGAAAAGCTGGCATTTCCATAGAAGATAAAGGAACAGAAAAGTCAAGAATATATTCAACAGAAGAGAAATAAACTAAGTGTGATGCTAGCAAACTGGGAATAGAAGATCTTAAGGAGGAGAAGTTATGAAAGTGACTGAATGCAATCAAAGAATAGCATTAAAAAACAGCAAACTTGAGCCATGATAGCAGGAAGAAACTAAGGAATGCCCTTTATGACTTACAGTTGAATCTGGGCAGCAGTAAGGATACTTGTCCTGTAAGGATCTGCAGGGCAAAAATATTTTTGAGCCTGAGTAGTAAGAGTGGTTTGCATAAACAGTGGAGGTAAGTACACATAGAGGCAAGCACTCAAAAATGAAGCAGTAAAGCTGATCTATGGGATAAACAGCTATGTAGATACATAGACTAATTTTTTTTTTTTTGCAAGATGTACAGCTGATATATCACATTGCTAGAAGACAGCAAAAGTTACAACTTTTATTCTACAAACCTGAATGAAGTCAAATACTGTAAGTGGAAGTAAGTCATCCAATACTGCTGTATCTTTTGAGAACCTGTTAAGCATACCACCTATGGATTAAGGAAAAAAAGTCAAACATTTTAGTACCCCCCAAATCCCACATTTATTACTTTAACAAAAGGTACAAGTTTTTCTGAATACAAAATACTAAGTACAAGATTTTTTCAAGTACCAGCAATTCCATCACAGTTTAGTGGAGCTACAGTTTCTGCCCCACTGGGGGAATTTGGCTACACAACTTCTGTTTCAGCTCTTGGGAAAAAAAAAAAAAAGCCAGGAAAATATAATTTTAAAAAAGAAACAACTAAAAGGGGCAGAAACAGAGGCACAAAGCATGAGGTCAGTACCCATTATTCAGCAGACCCTGCTGATACACACGTGATTTCCACATCAGCATTTGCTTGGGTTTGTAATTTGTTTCTTCATTTCTGAGTAGAATTACTGCATTAAACATCATGTAACAACAAAGTTAAGAATATAAGGGAAAATGAAGGAGAAACACATTGTAGTATCATCATTTAGCAGTGTCTCCTGTAATTTAGTATCTATCAGTAAGAAGCATATTCATGTACAATAGGAGATGGAACTTGTTGCACTAGTTATATAATGAGCTTTATATCATTTCCAAATTTGAATATGCATACCATCATTCACATTAACTGATGTTTTATGCCATGTTGGTAGGACTATTAACAAAAAAGGGACTATTTATCATCCATATCTGATTCCTTGTCACTCACGACATAGCTGACAATATCTTCTCTATTGCAGTTTTTGACAAAGTCTATTCTTTAGAAGTTCTACTTTTATTCTACTTTTATTGCCTAGAACCATTAACAGTTTATTTTCTCCAAATTTCTTTCTTACAGGGTGATATTTCATAATCAGAATTGACAACTGATATATGTCACACTTAAGTGCAATCAAGTTTCATTAAAACATTCACAAATTACCTTATGTGGCAAGCATCTAACATTCCACTTGACTGAAAATGTAAATGGAAGACAGCACTGTTCTTTAACAGAATGAAAACCATTTAATTGAAATTAAATGCATAGATGAGTCAATTATCTCCCATCTCAGTTACCTGCTTTCCAAGAGTTGAAGGCTGACATAGGTGCATGAAGAACTGCATGCACCATCTTTTGATGAAGAGTTTTAGACACTGTTATAAGTGTATGCACAAGGGGCAAACCTCTGAAGATTCCCATGGCAAGCAGGGTATCTGCCACACCCACATAGATGTAAATGATGTAGTAGCTGCTAGTGTCAGTGACAATCACAGGAGGTTTGTCAGAGGTGCCGTTTTCTGACTGTGTTGAATTTGCCTGCAAAGCTGTCCTGTGTGATGGAAATTAAAAATAAATGCATTACAGGAAATTGTGTGTTTTATCTCTTCTATTTACTAAACAAAACCAAGCAGTATTCCAGTGTCCATTTGTTTTAAAACTATGCTAATAGGTAGCTATAGATGTTTCCAGTCATTTTTAAAATATTGTCATGTACGTATAAAATATAAATTATTAATTGCTCTGGTAGTCTCTTGCAAATCTACTCCCTATTTAATCACTGACAAACCTAATCTAGTCCAGGAAAATATACCCACTTCTTTTGAAAAGAAAAATAAGTTTAGGTCTTGAAAAAACTGAACTCCTATGGAAGTAAAATTCTTTAGGTATAGTATAGAAATCAAAGCCCTTAGTGACTTAATGTAGTTGGAAATCAGCATATATTACTTCACCTGCAGTCAGACCTGCATGACTATATGCTTCTATACTCACACACACAGACTCATTGCTGCAGGACAAAAACAGGGACTAAAAGCATTAACCCAGGAAAAGCCACTGGCTTTTCCACTGCTGAGTGTGTTTTAACCTTCAGCTGCTGACCCTGTAACTTCTGAGAATTCTTCATAGATGAGCAGAGGAAATTTTACAAATGGGGTCCTACAGAAACTGCTCCCTTAAAGTGTTCCTAAGCAGGTCTTCCCCAGCACCTCTGAATCACAGCATATTGAAGAGAATCAGGTCCATGCATTCCTAGAGTGAGCTGATCCAGGAAAATCTTGGGTACACTGTTGTGTACTCAATAACAAGGCATAAACCATTCGCCTGTTACCACTTACAGAAGTACCAGATACCATCTACACAAGGTTTTTAGATCATCCATCTATGAACCATTTTGTTGACCAGAAGATAGTGACTATCCACATAGAATTCTGGCAGAATTTATTCATTATTTACAGGAAGAATAATATAAGGGACACCCCAGTTTCTCAATAAATTATCACCACTACTTACTTTTGAAGAAACCATACCCCACCAAGAGAAGCAGCTACCTGTGATCAAAGAAAACAGAGTTAGATTTTGTCTTATCACTTTATGTAAGTTTTCTCTCTTATCTTTTTTCAATGATTTTATACCTGTTTTAGAAGGAGCATAATAAATGGGTGGAAGTCAAATTCACTTGAAGGAAAAAACTTGTAATATCTGCTTCTCTCTCCACGGAAACAATTCAGTGCATCCCACCAGGAAAGCTACATTTAGAATTATATTACAATCGGGCTCTAAAGTGCCTAAATATTCTTGTATTGTTTTTTACCATACTATTAACAAAGGCTTGCTAATGCCTTCTTACTGAAAACTCTATGCCTTAGGTTTTAAAGATTAGTATTTTTAATGACCCTAGAATAGTTAGTATCTTTCAAGGCATCTACTCAAATATGAATTTCAAACCTTTAATATTATTATTTTTGCATTGTTTTTCTTGCTAGCTGATATCTACTTTTGGTATATTCATTTGACTGATATTGCTTTGCTGCTTAGTTTTACGAAATTTTCCACATAATCTATTGTAATATCTTGAAAATGTAGAATTAAACCCTTTTTATTGTGAGATGATTCAGCATTCAACAAGAATGTATTAGTCTGTAATATATTCTTGTCTGTCCACCAAGATACTGGAAGTCTCCATCTGGTCTATCACTGTTCCTGACTATGATCATTTTTCTAAGGGTTGAAACAGTTTTTGCATTTTCTTCCCATATATTTTTATGTCACTGTTACAGAAATGTATTATGGTGTTACCCCAATACATAACTGAAGTCTTCCCTTTGGGAGCCACTAACTTTTGCAGGTCTTATAGTAAATAACTCAAGACTGACAATGATGCTCCTGAATTCAAGTATTTGTAAGAACCAGGCTTCTTTCACAATAATATTTTTATATCTCCCAACAAAATTCTGTTGTCATCTTGACTCCTCACAACAGAGTTTTTTCAGCCATGAACATGATGGTAGGTAATATTGTCACAGAATAGTTTCACAAAGCCTTTCTCTGTGTTTCCTTCTAAAACTGCTTTTCTTGCATTTTAGCAGCACTAGTTTCTGGGTATTACATCCATGAGACACAGTTTTGAGCTGCTTAAGTGAGCTACACAACACACACCTCACAAACCTAGGAAATATGTACTGTTGCTGTCCTATTTATGGTGACCTGTGTGCCCTCACCTCGGAACCTGCCATACAAAGCAATCCATTCAAAATCTAAAATAGCATCTCTAGAATTTCCACAGTAGTCCCACCCAGATCTGAAGGGTGTGAAAACACCACTTTCAATTTACTTGGATATTCATCACTAGCCTCTCTTTATTGTCTCATGCTGGAAGGGTACAAACTGTTAGCACAGGACACATAAACACTTGGCATGGCACTTTAGTTTATACACAGAGGTTTGCTCAAGACTGGGCTGTGGCTGGATATCTTCCAGCCCATTCATTTGCCAATAGGCTTTTACTTCAACAGTAGTCAGACTGGAAAGTTTAAATCGAATGGAAACCTTCTTTGTTATAAGATTTTTTTTTTTCAATTAGATGATGCTTTTGAACTGTTTAAAAATGTTTAGTCTAAAACAAAAGCAAAAATGTGTAATCAGCATTAGAAATATATGCTGAATAGGCAGGAATAAATCTGATATGCCTTAAAATTAAAATTTCCTTTGCCTCTAAAACTTACATGCAGCTCTGCTGTTGTTTACCTAGCCATTTTCCACTACCATGAAAACAAAACTTCCATGATAAAAAGAGCTACACTTCTGGAATTGGTTTAAAAATTTAAGACGTTAAACTAGATCTAACCTTTGGGATTTATTCCTGGTCCAAGAGAACTAACTTAAATCACCTGCAATATAACATTAGTGTAAATTCAGAATACCATCAGTCACATCTTTCTCTAGCTATGATGACACTAGAAGGTTGTATCTCACCAGAGAATTGCTAAAAACTCTTTGCTGACAATCAGCCAGAAACCAGGCTTATATTCCTAACGGATTCTTCTCTTCATTCAGTTCATGTTGAAAAATACAAAGAGAAATTGGCACCATATTTTATAAACTGACATGAATATAGTCTCATTGATTTCCCACTATGAAACATGTTCCTTCCCTTTGAAAAATCCTTGATTTTGGATATTTAGAAGAGAACATTAAGAGTTGCTATACTCTAAGTCTTTCCTAAATTGAGAGACAAGACAAAAAGCAGGCAATTTCTGATATGTGAAAAACAGTCGAATGTCCACAAATAGCCAGATGTTCTTCAGTACTTGTTCAGGTGTTTTACACTGTCCTTGGAAAAAAATCTTGTCTGCATGCTGCAGGAACACCCTTTCCCTCTTTAACAGCCACCACAGGCATTCAGCATTCTGCCCTTGCTCATCACTATTCTTTCACAAGGAGCAAAGCTAGTATCTCCTTTTTCAAAGCAATTTTCCAGAATTTATGTATGTGCTTATCAAAAAATGTTACGGCAATTATTGTTGTTAACTCCCTAAGGCTCTGCAAAGGTAATTTGTAATGAAAAATGGAAGACTATTCACTTGTGAACAAGAGACTTGCATGGGGCAATAATTCTTATTTATGGCACCACACAGCAGAAAATAACCTGGATAATTTGAGAAGATGGGTCTTCTGCTGCTGTGCACTAACCACTACCTTCGGTGAAGAACTGCTCTTCTAAGCAGTAGAAATGTCACTGCAATTTAATTTATCTGTTGTCAATAAGTGATACATACAAGAGCTTGTGTCTCAATGCTTTATCCATTTCCACACAGATCACTTTGAACAAACATTTGTTGCAACATGACACCAAGCACAGATTTTCTTACCTCAACCAAGAAGACAGTCACACACAAAATCAGAACAAAAATCAAGTTTTTGTGGATAGTAATGTATCTGAAATAGGTATTCCATGTAGTAACAGTACCCATGCTTTCAGCATCATCACTGAAGCACTCCTGTCAAAAAATCAGTAAAATAATAGTAAGAATGCTAACGATATCTCTGTATGAGAATTTCTGACACAAGAATGCTATCATTTTTTCTGCTAACTCACTGCAAATAATTGAGCTGAAGCATTAAATTGGCTGATAATGGCTACAGAGGAAGGTGCTGACTGAGTCATCTTTGCTATAAAAATACAATCAAGAAATTATTTCAAATTTTCAAACAATAAGAGAAACTGAGATTTGTCCAGCACTACCAGAATAAAAAATTATTAATCAATAGCTATTTTCTTTCAATGGAGAATTATTATTGTGATTTTAGGGTAGATTTTTAAGCACTTTGAGATTTTTATTTCTGTTGAGCTCAAAAGAAAAAAATGAGTAGTGCTTCAACAAATTCTAAATTTAAATCTTTCTTGGACATCTATTTCCACCTAGGAAACTCCTCCAGAAAATTTTCCTATCCTGAGAAAATTAGCTGTCAGTTTTGAAAAAGCAAGTAATCCACCATGACCAATTGAAACTATGAGAAAAAAGGAAATTTTTGTCCAGTTTTTGGTATAAAACTCAACCTCCTGGTTTTTTTTCTGCACATCCATAAAACCAGAGTAAAATCAAGCTTACTCTTCTATTCATTATCTGCATCAGGACATAAGAACTTAGCAGTCTGACAAATTCATCAAATTTGATCAAATTCCAGTTTTAAAAACTGTGCAAGCACTTCAAATGTATATTATTTTTTCCATGAGCTTTAGTGTTTCAAAGGTGAATTTTACATAAATGCTTTTAAACAATGTTTTTCCAAGTTATGGCTTCAAATTTTATTTTATCATAAGTAACCTGAAGGGTAAAGTGCAGGAGATGCAAATTCCATATTGAAATTCTCTGCAGATAGCACTCAAAAATGAACAAAAAATAAGGCAAAATAAATTTTTTGAGGATTTCAAGATGATACTTGTGTTTAAAAATTTTCACAGTTGTGGATGCTGACAGCATGGTCAAAGACAAATTTTCAGACATCAGGCAGCGGCAGAGCCTGTGGGAAAACAAGTCAGATAGACTTTCCCAGGTATTGCTCTGGAGGAGTGGGAGAAGACATTCCAAACTGTTTCTAGTCTCTGCACCCACTGCTTTGCCAACTTGTTTACTTGTAAAGATGTTTACCAAGAGGTGTTGGTTTGAATGACCAATCACATCCAGTTGTACTGGAACAGTGTACAAAAAAGGTTTGCTTTCTAATAAATGTTGCTATATGCCCTCCAAGAAGACTTGGAGTATTATATCATTATTAGCCTTCTCTAATACATAATGATACACAGGTGTTCAAAAAATGAGTTCCACAGAGAAATGCTGCATTAGGAAGGAAATAGAAGCCAATAGAAGTCAAGTAGAAAAACAGATGAAGAACATATTACTCTAAACCATCACCATAACCAAACCCAAGATGAATTCAAATCAACACACACCTTCAAATCTTCTTCACTGATTTCATCAGTTATGTCCAAGACACTGTCTCGAGACACACGCCTGGTGTAGATGTCTATCTCAGAAGCCAGGTTTGTCGGAGGCACCATGGACATTTTCCGAAAGGTTGTGCTTCCCTTTTTGGAGAAGTTTGGTCCGTAGTTCACCGTAGGGGTGCTGGTCATCAGGTCCAGCACGGACTGCCTCCTCCGGCCCTGCAGCAGATGGTCAGCCTGGAGCATGCCCGTGCGCAGCAGGGCCACGTCCCCCTGCTCCAGGTCAGGCACCAGCGAGAGCCTCCTCTCTGCTGGCTCACTGTGGCCATCGTCAATCCCATTGACCTGCACCCCGTTCTTCTGCACTACTGAGAACTTCCTGTTTGCATTAAGGGGGTTAATAATTATGGAGTTCTTCCTTTTGTCATTAAAATCTGAGTTTTGTTTAAAAGATTGCTTCTTTATTTCATTGCGTGATCCCGTGCCTTCTCCCTCAATGGAAAATCGTCGGAGAGTCTCAGTAAGGATGGAATTTCTTCTCTCTGCACTGAACTGATCAAAAGAATCAAATCCCATCAGCTCTGAGCTGAAATCTGGCCGTTGACCCTGAAGTTCAGAAAATGTTCCATAGAAATAGCAGCTCCCTTCATGTAAGATTAATATTTTGTCAGCAATCTTTAAGTGTTCCAATTTTGAAGTTACCAAGATCCTAGTTTTATTTGCCATCAGCTTGCACACGCAGCTGTAAAAGATGGAAGCGTGAACATTTAGACTTTTTTGTTCTCATGATTAAGTGACGTTTTTATCCCTTTCTCTTTCAATCTTCTTTTACCTGCCCTGCTCCCAAAATGAGCAGTCTTGACTGCTCCCTCAAACTGCAAAGGAGGGGTTAAGGCTGAGATGTGTAAAGAGTTAGTACTTTATCTCAGGAACCAAAAATGGGTAAAATTTAATCATTTTCATGTCAATCCAAAAAGCACAGTTCATCATGAAATATTTCTTTTCAGCTTAGAGTTACTCAGATCTGCTGATCTGAGACTTAAGAGTATTACTCCAATTTCAAAACTTGAAAATTACAGTGGCTGAAAAGCTCATGGATGGCAGTGTGTGTCCTTACTGTTTTCATCAAAAGAACAAGCAAAAAGTCTGACTTGGGCCAACATGCTGCCAATCTTCAGCAGGCAGTTTCACACGATTCAACGTTCAGTGATTAGAAAAAGGGGTCAAAATACAGCTTTTTCTAACAAATTATATTTGCAAAGCAGGTAATTGTTTTAATGTGAAAGCCTTTCTGATACAAAGATGTGTCAGATGTAAAGCCACACATAATACTGGGAGTACAAAATTACAGCAGGCTCAATATGTTGAGATGGAAGAGGGAGCAGTAATGCTCACTCATGGCCCAGGCTTGTTCCCCACACAGTGCATTGCCTTACTACTAACACAAAGTACTCAGAATACCACAACATAATACTATGAGAAACCCTAAAAATGAACATCCCAACAGGTATAATTCTGATCACTTCAGTACTTTTGTGCTGTTATTAAAAACCCTTCATTTTACTTCGTGCTGCTTGGTGATCTTCTTAAATACAATCTATGAAAACATACAATACCTTTCAAATATCTCTTTTTCTGTAAAAATGTCTAAGTGTCCAAAAGGAGAATCCAGGAGATACAAATCAGCGTCTTTGTACACTGCCCTGAACAGAAAAAAAGGGAAATGACATGAACTTTCGAATCTCTTCTAAATTTAAATGAATGTAATTTAAGAAGAATGCCTCGAATGTTTTAACTGATAGACTTTCTACAGCATCAGCATGGAGCTGGAGTTTAATATGAAATGCGCTTATAAGACATCTTTCAATAAAGCCTTTTCTTGCTGCAGACCAAATTACAAACTAACTCAGATTTCCATTAATTTCTGTGCAATGAAACAAAGCTGTCTTTTACACAGGTTACCCTGTGTAAAAGAGATCTGTTTGTAGCCTGAATTTGACAGTCCCCATCAATGTACAGTGACCATTTCAATGGGAATTTAATGTCTACTGTAACATCTACTGGTGCCTGAGGGAATATTGCATATATGTAAATAAACATGTGAAAAGACTTTGGTCTCAGCACTTAATTTCAAAAAAAAAAAAAAAAAAAAAACAAAAAAACAAAAAAAAAAACCTTAAAAAAAAATGGTGAGCAAAACCAAGTGTATTAATGAGGCATGGTCTTACAAACATTATTTGCAATGGGACTGTACAATATTTCAAGTTGAAGGCACCAAAAAGGACTTTAGCTGCATGTACCTGGACACGATTCACTGAGACCTAAAGCTCTGGCTAAGGAGTTTTTTTTAAAAAAAAATTTGAATAGAAGTTCAAAAAGACCCCCTGCCTTCCTCTGTGAGAATGAAAAACATTATGTGATACCAGTCAGAGTATAATTAGTAAAGAAATCCAGACAGCTGCATTTCTGTATTTTTAAAGTATGTTAACCAGTGTGAAAATATTTAACCACCAAGAGAAAAAGCCCTCAATATTAGCTCATTATATTAATAAAATTAGCAACGGTATTGAAAAATCCTCTAACATGATGGATTTCACTGACCATACATTACGATGTAGTGACTGCACAACAACAAAAATTCACACTGTTCTGGGTGTTTTTATCAGCAGGAAGTTTGCAGGGTTTTATTGCTATAATTTGTGTGTACTTAGTAGCTACAAAGCTACTGGCTTTAGGGTACCAGGCTAGCAAGATGACTCAAGTCCAGGACTGTGTTTTTCCCTTAGTCCTTGCTTTCCCCTGGTTGCAGCTGCAGGCAATGACAGTGCTCTGTAGGACAGACAGACTCACGCACTCTCCACCTGCTTCTCATGATGGCTGGTTGCTATCACTTCCCTCACGGATTCTCATCTCACTTGACCTTGCACAGGCTACACCAGGTAAGTTTATGTAGCCAGTCCAAGGATATAATATCCAGTTTATCACCAGTTTATTACCTAGGTACAACCCAGGGCTGTAATCATAAGTTTACACCTCTGACTTTTCAGAGCTTCATGTGCAACGCACACCTCCATACCCACACACTTTGTAGCACATTGTGCTTGGACTGGAGCCTGAACAAAATCTAAGACAGTCACTGTCTTTATGACATGTAATTGTTTTAAAAATTTCTATTCTACAGCTGACAATAAATACTCAAGTTCTGTGACCCTCCAGGAGACGAGCTATGATCATTTGAAAAGTGACAGACACGATTATCCATAACATCTAGGAAATAATCCGTGTAAATGTAGCATTTTAAATGAAAATCTAAGTGGGTTTTGGCGTTTTGGGGCTACAAAATGCTATGATTTGCAACTTTTGCTTGATCTTCCCCTCCTCTTCCCTCTTACTGCAAAAGCCAGAACCATCCATATACCTCTTCAGTCTCTCAAACCCACAATGGAAGGTTCTCTATTTTAACGATCCCATCTTTTAGCCTCATACAGATGTGCACATCTTTCATGTGAGGCCAGTGTGGATCACAATAATGTGATTTTACTTCTACACAGTGTTTCTGGGCATGAGAATCAACACAATTTGCACTTGGCACAGAAATAAATGGGGCCATTTACACTTCAGAGCTGTCATTACTGGATTTCTGACAATAGCTAAGTGATTCTGCTGAAACACATAGCTAATTTATAAGACAAATACCTATGCTATTGTTCTGTAGACCTTCAGAATTACTTACTAAGATTGGAAGGTCAAACAGAAAAGGCAGTTATTCATGTGTTTCGAGTAGTCACTGCTTACTATTTTTTTCTTTTTCTTATGACAGAGAGAAGCCCAAAGTGTTAGTGCAAAATGTTTTGGAACATGGCTGCTTTTGTTTCCCTCTCCATTTACCTGCAGACAGGAAGCATGTCATTCATCACTATATAAATCACTTTGAAGAAATGCCGTAGCAGGGAAAGATCCTGGAATATTTATTTGTATCTTTCTATGGATTCCTTCGGTACATAAAAAGCTACACTTAAAGGTCTGAATTATCAAAGACATCTTGCATCAGGGAGGGAAAGATTCATCTTATGCTAAGCCACAGCATTTGTCTGACATCAATTTTTTTAAATCAGTAAATTAATATGCAGGTGTATCATAAACAAAATTGCCTAGCAGAACTCAGATTTCTGATAGTAAAATCAAGTTCCTGATATAACAGGAGGATTTTTATTCAGCAGGACATAGTCCATGCCTATTTAAATGCTTAGTCATAATACATTCCATATTAAGTGAAACGGTACAGTGCTTGAAGAGCAAAATACTCACCTTGCCAGTGAGATTCGTGCTCGTTGACCTCCACTCAGAATGATTCCACCTTCGCCCAGCAGTGTATAATCTTTGTCCGGGAACTTGGAAATATCCTGTTAACAATTTTTTTTTTAATAATCAGTATTTTCAATATCCAAGAAACTCAAGCTACAGACTTGATGGAAACATAGTGTACATTTGCCTACAGACAGGTGGGACAGCAGTTGTAAAAAAAAAAAAAAAGTCTCATAGAAGTTTATTTATTTCATTTGTTTATGTAATCAGAAGGGGTGATAAGAGAAAATGTATCATTCTATTGCAGAGGGCAATCAGGAGCTGCAAGACCTTAAGAACAAATATTTGTCTGAATATTTACTCTGCATAAAAACAAGGAAGGTACCTTCATACAATGTCAGTCCAAGACATTAACTGCTCAAGTGTTCTGTCAATTAATGATAAATGCAATTGCTGCTGAAGTCAGGGAAAGCACGGATCAAACTCTGTTTCTAAGTTCTTCAAAACCCAGAGAAATATATATTTCAGGCAAGTTCATTAAAAAAAAGGCTTGACAAGCATTCCTAGCCAGGAATGCTCATGGTTTGCAAAAGTTTTGGGAACTAAGTTCCACTGTATGGGTTGTAAGTTATTTAGAACTCATGACTATATTAGAAACAAATCTTTAGCCAGGGATAAAATCAGAAAATACCATTTCATTTTCATACAAGACCCAGAAAGGAGAAGAGGACACTCTTGTGTCCCACTGGCAGAAATTTTCTTCAGAGGAGTATTTAGCACTGAAATTGATGATCCATGTAAACCACAGAAACTCATGGAAGTGGAGACAAGGAGAATGGCTCGTGTGCCTGAAGGCTGTCTAGTTTTTCTACATTTAGAGTTACTCTAACGAAAAGTATTAATTCTGCCTTCAAGTCTTACCTGACCTACATCCATAAGCCAATACAGTGACACCACCGTCACTGTGGTGGATGTAGTTTTAGCAGACTTTTCCCAGAAACACAGGCTGGATGAGCTTCCTGTGCCTCATGGCACCCAGGCTTCCAGGGGATACAATCTCAGGGAAGTTTGCCATGGCAGTTTGCCATGTAGCATGTGAGAATCCCTGACTATGCCAGCAGCTCCCAGTGCCTGTGCTCACTGCTCAGCAGCACCACACTGCCTGGGCACACCTTCCCACTCCCAAGGCAAGGATCCCCTGCAGCCAAGGAAGCTGACTGAGGCACCCAGTACCAGACAAAATCAGCCCCAGTGTTCTCATGCACCACACATATTTTCCCTTCTGTGCAGCTTCTGGGGAAAAAAAGGTGGCATGCCTTATCCCTCAGAGCCTGAGCTTCTGAGAGTGATCCTTTAGGCCGTGCTCTGGAAGGGGGGTCCTCCTTTGGGGTCTCATCCTGCAGGCAGCCTAGAGGCAGGCAGGAACTCAGCTGTCTGCATGCTCTCTGCAGCACCCATAGGAATCCTATGGCTTCCACACTGGAAGGCACATGAAGCACTTTCAGGGCAATACCACCTTGGATTCTAAGTTGAGCTGCTCTCTGTAAGTTCGTATTTCGTACAAATTCATACAAAATCCAATTTTGATGGCCTCTGCTGTGATTTCGATGGCTGTTCACTCTCTGTTGGGCAGCCTGTTGGCATTACAGGCCCCTGATGATTTGCAGAATAAATAAATAAATAAACTCTAAAAAATCCTTCCGAAAAATGTTTCCTTCTTCCTCCCCTGCAAATTGCCCTGACCTCAGGAACAGAGTGAACAATGCTGTTCAGGCTTGGAACAGTGACAGAAGAAGGGTCCAGCCGCTCAAGAGCTAGAAAGTGTCCGCCTGGTCTCTCAGGAAATGGGAGATTCTCACAACTCTTTAATTTGATAATAGCATTTACTTCCTGACTTAGAGGATTCTGACCTTAAAATCAAGATGCTCTTATGTACGGAAAATCTATTGCAGGTGATTTTTAAATTATTCTCATGTTAACTAGTTATTTCCCTCTCGTAAATGGAGCCACACAAAGCAAATCCCAGGTATTAACATAACAGATCAAGTATTTGCAGAAAGAGGAATGTGAAAAAAAAATGCCAGCAACAGTTTTAAAGAAAAATTTTCTGAATGTGACAATATCACCTTCTTATAAGTCATGAAGTATTTAGAGAGAACAGATGAAATTCTGGCATAAAATGTTTTTTGGCATTTCTTTGAGACAACCTGATCAGATCACTTGTGGTCTCATTATGCACACAGGAGTCATGTTACTCGTCTGTAACTTTGGCATTAACATAGGGGTTTACATGATTAAGTGTCCAGATCTCTAGGCTGAGTTAAGCTGTTTCCCATTTCTACCAGTACTGCAGCCTATAGCAGTGCAGCTGCCCTTGCTCCGTCCTGATCCCACTCCTTCTCAAAAAACCCAGGTGAAGAACTGGGCCCAGCATGTCTTCTCCCTCAAACAGAGTAAAATCCCAGCTCTACTGAAATTCCTTGCTTTAAAGGTTGTGGGATTTCATCAGATATATTTCTTTGCAGGTGTGTCAACATGGAATTTTAATCAATCAGACTTTTAATGAGTTCCCCTTCTGCTCTCCTCTACCCTTCACCTCAAGATAATATATGGCATGGAACAGACAAAGAACTTTTCAGGCTGCAATTATAATAATTAAAAACTGTTTAGTAATTTCTTTCAAAGGCGTAAACAAAGTAATGAAGTCCAACAGACACACAATGTTATTTGTTGGAACACGCATGACCTATTGTAATAAAGTACATAGGGCTGGTCCAAATACATCCTTGCTGTCATTTTATGCAGGAAGTGAAATCAAGCCAGGGACAAACCTAATGTAATGATCCTGAAGAGAACAAGACTCAGCACGTGCATAAAATATGAAGTAGCCAATGGATTTTCTTTAACATATCTATTTCTAAATGCTTAAATTGAGAAACCGGTTGGTAACTATTCATACATGAAAACCTTTTTAATATCATACATGATACCCTTTTTAATAGTTATTTGCATTTTTTGCAGTGAAAATGCCATATTTTATTTATCTACCTCAGCAGTAAAGAGATGGCCCTCATAATACCTTTGGGCTTGGTAAGCAGAATGCAGCCAGGATAGCTTCAGGGTGAACAGGAAATATGATCTTGTTATTAAAAAAGAAAACCTCACAATGGACTTCACACTCCAAATCTTTTCTGTAGAGATTAATTGTTATCAGAATAATTTGATAAATCATTAGCAAAAATGAAGATAATAAATCATAACAGAAAACAGTCCATAAGAACCAAAAGTTGCTTAATATGTCCAAGGTTACTCAAACTACTCAAGCAGTTCTAATGATAGAACCTAAGTATTTTATTTATGTGACTTCTTTTTCTTCCTTAAATTTGTCCTTAATTATATGGGGTTCAATTGTCTCTCTTCTGCCTTCCCTCATAAAAGACAAAACAGTCATGAAAATGATGGAACAGAGCAGCAGTCTTGACTCTGCCTTTCATCTTCATGCTATTTCTGTTCTCTATTTACCTTCTGTTTTTATTACAGTCACCTCTACAGTCATCTCTATCCCCTTCCTTTTCTTCACTGCCATTAACATTTCCTATGCTTATTTTCACAGTTCCTGGAAAATCCCCCACTCTCATTGCTGCCAAAGTACTCCCTTTTTCATCATCATCATCGTCTTTGAATTTTTAAAGTTTTGAAATCAAGATTTGTGTTTCAGACTCATACCTACTACAGAATACTTCCATGAATTTTTAAAAGATTAAAAATTTTCAATAATTTGTTGTATCTTGGCTTTTAAATTCTGATTTTCCTGGGAATTAAGCTAGAAAATTAGATGGCTTCTAATCATTTCAAATAATTTTTTAAAAAAAAATTATTTTATTTAAGTAACTTTCTTCTCTCTCCCCAGTGATTCTGTAAGCCTAAAGCTTTTTCTAGACTTTAGCTGAACCCTTTATGAAGGGTTCATGATCCAAAAGCATAAGCTTTGTTTTTGCAACAGTTTGTGACCTTGAACAGAGCATCAGGCTCACCCAAAACTCACATGAATACTGGCAAAACTTGTTTTCTCTATGGCAAAATATTTCTGTAGAACAGATTTTTGAAACGTGAAGTAGTCCGTGCACTGCATCTGGGTAGGTTAAATGCAGAGTAAGAGAATTAAATATGATTCCAGGAAAGACACAGAAGATAGGACAACATCCAAGGTAATCAGTCCAGAGCCCTGTACCTAAGATAGCCTGGGGAGAGCTGTCTTGACTGAAACAGTGTTTTAACTAAATGATATCAACAGAGAACATTGTAGGGGGCAGGGGGGTCTATTATACATATTTATATGATCACTAACAAACTTATTGAAGTCAGTGCATTTGGGAGTTTGTTTCTAATCGAGGTGTTCCCCTGCTGTAAAGAAACTGTGCTAGCCTCTTCCAGAAAACTCACTGTCTGCAGCTTCACAGCTGATCTGCCAATGATTTTAGGCTGCAGATAAGAATTTCAGGAGGAGTCTGTGTAGGCCAGTGGATCACACCAGTGTGGGATGGAAAAAAACATAAAGGTAGCCAGCTTTGGGGTCCACATGTCTGAGATGTAAGGGTGGTAGTGGGAGGTTTGACGTGGTGCCAGTAACATCAAGGTTCTGGGTTCAATCCCCAGATGGGCTTAAGTGTTGGACCTGATGATCACTGTGGGTCCCTTCCAACTCAGGATATTTTGTGAATCTGTGACATATTATGTGGACTTTTGGCCTGAAAGAGGCATTTATACTCTTATAGCTGTTTATATCAGGATGCGATAAATTTCACCTTGACATGCCAGTGGCTCTCCCCGGCTGTGAAGACAGGTTAAGTCACTTGCTCTCACATGATTTACAGCACAGACATTTACCTGATTAGATAACCAAGGTACCATTTAAAACTGTCTTGTAGAGAATTACACACCACAAAGCACTCTGTTCCACACTTGAACCCTTTATTGTTCCTCTCTTCCACACACTTTGTAATCTGCCCATTTCCCTTGTGAAAACAAGGCTCAAAATCACAGCACAAAGTATTTCACTCACTGACATAACTTCTCAACTCCTACTGACTTAGTCATGCGAATAAAAAAAAGAAAGGAAAAAAAAACCCCAAAACAAAACAAAAGTACTCAAACCAAACCCAAACCAACCAACGAAAAACCAACCCCAAACCAGCACACATAAAACGAGCTGGAGAAGCACATGGGATGCAAGGATGTGTTTCTGTTTTGGAGCATTCTTGAGACTGCAGTGAACTTCTCCCCCCAGCGTGGATACCATCCTTTGCAAGGAGACATTGAGCACACAGGAACACAAACCTGGGCTTGGCCTATTGACTGTCTCTTTCTATAGTTAATCTCTCCATAACCTAAATATTAGATGAAAATTAATCTCCTGCACTCCCAGTAAACCCAGCTCAAAATCCTACAGAATCTGGCCACAAACTTCTTCAGTACTATTATATAATTCAATTTCACATGGAAACACTTCCTCTATTTGCATGTACTTTAAACATTGCATTCATGAGCAGCTGGTGTCTCTCAAATCAGAACATGTGTTTACTTAGAGAGTGGTAATCTCTCAAAGGTAGTTTGCCATTATGTGTTTATGGACTCTTAGGTAACTCTTGAAGGATCAAATGAATTAACTAGGTGGACAAATATCTATCTCACATAACACAAGGGTAAAACTGGAAGTTATGGAAGTATGGTTTCAAAGCTCATGAACTACTGGACCCACTCAAATGTGATATGATGTTTATTTTTAAACACAAATAACTATAACAGGCCTGCTTCTGTAGTCTTGACTGGAAGAATGCCTTCTCTTAAGATGAGTTTGTTCAATGTTAACATCATTTAAACATGAAAATTCCTGTTTCAACTGTCCAGAGGTTTTACCTGTTTAACTTATCAAGGAGTAAAATCAAACAAAAATCCGATACCCTGCATATAGCAGGCTATTAATACTGATTTTTCAACCCAAATATCTGAAAATCAAGACACATTCCTTTCCTATTTTTCATAACATGATCAAAAAGGATTTTGCAAGCCCACATACCACCTACAAATTAAATCCTACAAATCTCCATTAATATCCATGTTATCCCTGTCATTACATTAATACAAGCTCCAATTAATACAATTCTTAGGGAAGTCACACTTGTAGAATTACTTCAAATTTAGTGGCAAATTTCCACAGATATACAAATTCAGGAAGCTTACAACTCTCAGTGGCTTTTACAACATACTTGGTCCTTAAATTGGTGTGTTAGGCAAAAGTTCAGAATCTCTTGTTACAATTTTTTATTATGAATGTGATGAAAGGTACTTGATACAAAGGGTAAACCACTTTATCAAAAGTGCTGCTGAGGCAGCACCAATTCGTCTTATCTTACTTTTCAAGTACCTTTCCACTTACTTGTGGGGACTGACTTTAGAAAATGCACTCAGAATCCACACCAATGACATCTTGTCTGCTCTCTATTATAGCATGCCAATATAAGACTTTAGAGGTAGATTGAGGTAATACCTGCAAACTCAAACTCTTAACAAAACAATTCATTTCAAAAAGGCTTCTAAATAAAGGGAAAATGGTAAGGACTACTGATATGTTCTGGAATTGTTTAACCTAGGAGGTTAAAACCTTTACTTTCTTATTTGCTTAGTGGGACTTAATTTTAGAGGGCATATTAAATTAGGCACTCATCCTGCTTTCTTGCTTGCTAAAATAATCACTGTTTCTCAAGAAAAGGAAAAGAGAGCAAGAAGGTAGTGGAGAAGGAACAGATAGCCCTTTTGCTATACATCTTGAAAACCTTTTACTGTGATATTTTGCAGAATGTGTCATGTAATTTAAATGTATTGGCATTCCCTTGAGTTCAGCATCACACAAAAATATGGGTAATGTCTACAAACAAGTTACACCTCATTGCAGTCATATTCAGTGTTCCCAGGCTTTTAGAAAGAATTTCTGCCAGTAAGGCTGTTTCTCTTAGATATCAAAACCACTAGTGATACTCTCAATGACAGTGCCTTTATCTCAGCCCCAAAGCACTCTTTTTTTGTTCTTTCACCTTTTACTGCTTTTCTCTTGACCTCTTCCCATTTACAAACTGGAGTAATGAGGACAACATGGTAAAACATGATTTTAATTCCTCTGATTTCTACTTACTCTCAAAGGAAAACCATGATCAAGAAATGTAAATGTAATCAAGTTCTGCATAATTTTACATATATAAAACAGGCTACAGTACCATAAAAAATATACATAAAAAGATAAGTTTAAAAAGTATCTTAGGCATGCTGTCACTGATGCATGGAGATGCAGTTGAGAACCCATCTCATGATTCTTCAGTATTATATACCTGTACAGTGACATCCTGAAATTATGAGAAGCAGTGATACTTAGATGTGGCAAACTTCCCTCACTGAGCCTTCAACACATGACTGTCTTTCATTATGGAGCATTTCCACAACTCAGATCTTGCTACATTTAGACTGGGTTGCACTGTGGTGTCCCTTGCCCCTGCTCTCCCCATGTGCCAGACAATGCTACAGAGAAGAGCTGTGAGGACCAGGGACCACGAATGAAACCTATGACACTCTGCTGATGTCACATGTGCCATCAAGTGGGACTACACTCCAAGGAGCGCCATCGAAACACCTGCTGTCCACATGTAGACTCCCAAAACTGTATCTGCTGTGGGACAATTCCCTGTGTCTGACCATCCGTCAGGCACGCACCCATCTCGGGTGTTGGGTGACACAACAGCCACGCTATGCACAAGAAAAAAGGACACTTGAGAGACATGTACACACTAATTAACCTTGTAACCTCAGGGACAGACTTACATCCTAGAGCCTCGTGCCCTACACAAACACACTTTGTCAAACTACCTTGGCAGAGCATTTATGAGGTATGCAGATCTCCAATACATCATAACAATTTTGTTTTAATCTTCATCTTCTGTTTCACAGCACATCATGAACAAGTATAATGGCACCACTGGAGGGTAGGTGAATTGCATCAAGGCAACGAGATTAAGAAGCTGAAGAGAGAAATTTCTTATGAAAGTTAAGGAAGTACAAACATATACTACCTTAACTACTTGGACTAAAAACCATCCCATTTCAGTGCTCTAAAGTCCTATAAACTTATATAAGCTCATTAAAAAAAAAGAAAATATTTTTGCTGCTCATAGTTTCACTGCTTTTCAGTAATACTTTTTATGATTAATCAAAATTACCTGGAGAAGGAATCATCTTTTTAACCTTCCTTTTGATGGGCCCAAACACAAATAGAACAAAAGGCAAAGCTGTGAGAATATCTTTTAGAACAACAAAAATTTCATCCATTCAAGAAAAACCTACGAAAGCAAACCTGTTGTTTAGGTAATGGCTAACATAACCAGATTTGCCATTCTCTAAAACTTTACAGCACCTAACATAAGACACATTCTAATTTCCGAATAAAGATCTGATTTCCCAGGGAAAATTCTATTCTTGGGTACCTAAAAATATGGAAAGCTCTGGGAAATATTTACTTGCACTTTCTATCTTTCATAGTTACTTAGAGAGAAATTTGCTCTGCATACTTAGCAATTCTAAAGATGCTCTAAGTAATTTAGTTAGGCTCTTAGTAAATTAACTACATACTGAATCAAAAAAGTCAAGAAGGAGAATGTAGCACTGACCTTCATGAAAATTCTCATGCATCCCAAATCATTTAAGTTACACTTATGTAATATTATTTCCATATCTCTATAGACCTAAAACAGAGTGGAAAGCACCTTTCATGAAATCACCTTGCTTCAGTACCCTGTTCTGCTGCAGACAAGAACAGGCTACCCACTGGAAGCCTCAAACCCACATAAACAGTATGACGTGACCCACACAGAGTGAGCTGCATTATTTTACTGGCACTAATAAAGAAGAAGGGGAAAGGACATCAAATTTACGAGTTGGACTAAATCTGCAGTTTGCTTCCTGTATAGGTTGATGGTGGAAACGGCAAAGTAAAAGGGGCAATTCACAGGTATTTTATTTTCTACCCTACTAATACACCTACTTGCCCACTGGGTCAAAGACGATGTCTTTGTATTCCAAAAGCATTTTAGTGAGTATGGAGCTTGGAAATAAATCTGACTTAGCCACTGTTAAGAGTTCTATATTAACTGACTTGGTGCATATGGGCAATAAGGAAATAAACTCTCTTGTATCACGAATCCTTGGTTTCTTGAGAGCTCCACGTAAGAACCAGACTCAGCAGGCCTGTTTTCAGGTGGAATATGTAACTACCTAGGAAGGTTGCAGAGAAGGGGGCAGAATGAACTCAGTGAGGCCATATCCCTCTGGTTTCTGCTTTCTGAAGAATGAGAACAAACACACACACACGAACTCCAACGCAAAGCACTAATACATAACATTATATAATATAATAAACCCCTGAAAGGTCACACTGGGGAATAAACAGGGAATTAATATTTGAAATCCATCCTTCAACCTGCCATACTGAGTCTTGTTTGGTAACTAACACATGAAAGCTAACAAGACAAGAAAGCATAATAATAGCAATAAGGTAATGCATTTGGCTTCCTTCCAAACTATTCTGCCTTCTCTTCAGGCCAGCCCAATTTATCCAGTCCAGGAGGAAAAAAAAATGTATGAGTATCAAACCTGATCGCAAATAATAAGCCCTGCTAGGAGGTGAAGCATATCATTCTGCACAGAGCTGCACCAACACTGATCAAAGCTGGCTTGATTGAGCCCGCTCAGAGAACAAAGGAGCTGCAGCTTACTGAGACACCGAAGCTGTCCCACCAGCACCGAGACACCAAGGCTGTCCCACCAGCACCGAGACACCGGGGCTGTTCCACCAGCACCGAGACACCAGGGCTGTCCCACCAGCACCGAGACACTGAGCCACCAGGGATCACCTGCTGTTCTAGGAAGGGCCCGGCTTGGGGAGCATCCTCAAGCAAGGGCAGTTTTAACTGCTGAAGCCAGTTGTTTCTTGGAGTTTTGGAATCAACTATAGCTTTCACAACCAGGGTTAAGGACAACTCTACAGAAAGCCTGACACAGAAGGTGTTGATGCTCCTGTCTTCAGGAGCTTCCAAAGAGATTTCCAGCAAACCAAATCAAAAATCCAAACATAAGCTGAAATGGCCAGAAACATATAGGGCAAGATTACTTTATCACTTAACTATATCCTGCTCTGAGATAAAATGCAGTAGTAACCTTATCTTATTTTTAAACTAACTGGCTATGTTTTTTTGCTTGACTGGTGATAAGGAAAAATATGTTTCACTATGTGGCCAAAAGAAAAACCCTATTCAGCACAGTTAAATATCTACTGTTTTTATTTGTATATTACAGACAAAATCTTAAGGCATAGCAAATTTTGCAAAGGTCTCAAATGCTGGGTCCTTTTATATCTTGATATGTGTAAAATATATATCCCTGTACTACCCTCTGTCAATATCAAACACATACAAGGACATTTTAATGTGATTGTACTCATTGTGGGTCGCATGTCACACAAAGATCAATCCTGCAATTATTTCCAGTGTAAGAACTTTTAGTGTATACACAGAAAAAATCCCAAATTTAGTCAAGTTTCTCTACTAAATAATTCAGATTTCTGCCACAAAGTTCCAGTTATCCCTGAAGCCATTTTTGAAGTGCAAAAGGAAATAAACAGGTTAATCTCCAAAACTGTAAGGAAAAAGCTTCTTTGTGTGGAAGAAATATGACAAAAAAATTAGGAATAATATATTTGTACATAATTTCTTCAACATCTGTAGGTTTACTCAGGTTTTTAACTAGTGAGGAAGGCTAAGAAGGCAGATAAAATATAATATCTGAGCCAGCTTAATTAGCTTCTGTTGTGTAAACTACCAGAACTGTCAATGTCAGTGTGTCTCCCAAGCAATTCCACAAAATTGGGATGTCAGGCTGAGATCCTTAAATCTCACAAATTTCTCACTTGCTTTAAGCCCCATTCCCATACCTTTTCTTTGGGATTTTTCACATGGGTTGGTTCACAGGTCTTACAAGTCCTAGATGACTAACCTCTTCTAGTTGGCAGGCTTTGATGACACTCTTGTACCGGTATTCATCATAGGATACACCAAAAATTATGTTTTCTTTTATTGTTCCAGGCATGATCCAGGAAACTTGAGGTGAAAAGGATATCCTTCCACTGTGTTTAATTTTACCCTGTGAAGGCTCCAATTCCCCCATTATCAACATCAGAAGAGAAGTCTGAAAAAACATTACACTTGATTAATATATCAGAGATCTGTACACAACAAAAAGAAATGTTGAACAAAGAATCACTCTGCTAAGTCACTTAAATGGCATATTTGTCTCATCAAGAGTGTCCCTGTAAGTATTGATCTAGTGCAGACTGCAATTAGTGGAGATTTTCATGATATGTGTGATTCTGAAAGGCCTCTAATATAAGAGAAATTTAATTTAATAAATGATAAAAATTGTGCAAGATAGCTTGTAAAAAAAGGCATGCTACTGCAAAAGTATGTCATTTTAATGGAGCTAGCAATAATTCTACAGGGTAAAAATCTATCTGTGAAACACATACCGACATAAGGTACTAGTATTTATAGAGAATTCTATTTGATTTTTCACATTATCAGTGACTATTTTGTTTGTTCTTTGTGCAACATAATTCATGTTTATAATTTTGCTAGTGCTTATAAGTATTTTATCTGTATTGCCTCGAAAAATGCAATTTCTTTGTGTAAGTATATACACCTGCTCAGTATGATCTGAATTTTCCTCTCTAACTGTTAACTCATTTACGTGAATGCATGACCTAAGTATATTTACTGAAATTGCAATCAATTCTTTTATGAAGGGAAATAGTAGTGACATGTTATAATTTCAGAGTTAATCAGTAGCTTGTAGTAACCTTGTCACACATCACTGGCTACTAGATCAAAGAATAGAATTGAGAAATACACGGAAAAATATGTTACAGAGCCATTGCAGTGGTGTTCTTAACACTAATAAACAGTCAACAAAGTTGGGACGTAACAGCCAAAGATCTATAAAATCTAAGTCACAGTTTCATGCTGTCAAGCCCAGAGATCTTTTTCCAAGTTGTACAGTATAGTGGGGGAGTCTAATGAGATTCCTTCCCTTATACCAGAATTTGACTTTTCCAAAATGTGGAGTAAGAAGTTCCCAATCTTGCCAAGGATAGCTGCTTGGTACGTTCTGTACACTGGATGTTAAACCACTGCACCTTGTGCCATGTAACACAAAGTAGGAAACAAAACAAAACCGAAACAAACCCTATCTAATACTGAAGCAGTATTAAGGAGCTGATGTCAGGCTTCATACCTGTTACAGATTAAATAGTTAATACAGATAAAATTGTGCAATCTGTTTCATGGGCCTGACAATTCCTGGAATATACAGTAACAGCCTCAAGTACCATGCAGGAAGCTTTACATTAAGAAGGTGTAAAGAAAGGGCAGTATTTTTCAGGGGGTGGTGAGTTGCAGGCAAACCTTATTTTTTGACTTTTATAATATTAACTTTTTGAGTTAAGATTATAACGTTTTTATTTTTACTGTGTTGGAAAGCGCTTTTTTTTTTGTATGTATATACTTAGATAGACTGTTCAGTGTGATCTGAATTTTCCTCAATTTCCTATGTAGCAGAATAAAGGGGATATACATACATCCTTCAGAATTTTCTAGTTCACATTTCTATATTATAATTAGCAGCATTAGCAATAGCAATAGATAAACTATTCTGTTAATTCAGAAGTATCATGGTAAAATGCACCTTAACACATCATCTTCAGGACAATCCCATGTTCTGAGTCCCTTGCTCTCTTGTGGGGATCATTAATGAAAAATAAGAAGCCTTGATCATACTGAAATTGATGAGTCCTTTGTCATTGACTCCAACAGATCAAAGATTTTACCCCATGCAAGTAAAAGAAATCATAATATTTTCACCTGTAATTTATTAAACAGGAGAAGCATAAGGAACGTTTGTTTTAACTTTCGCATCTCCTCAAAAGACCCAGTGAAGACGAAAGACTCACCAAGACTCATCTAATTACTTGCTGTTCAAAGTGAAAAAGAGTATCACAGTTCAACTCATTTTATGTTAATGATGTTAATTGGATGTATTATCTGCAAACTAAATGCACTGATAACATTTTGGGGTAGTAAAACGCTGAATAATCTAAACCACAGCTTTTCACAGGAAATCACCAATTTTAGCAGCGTCTCCCCAGGCCTTCACATGTGTCTCAGGAAGCCCAAGTGAGGCACTATAGGAACCAGAGCTAAGTGATCAGGTACACCACATGTCCAGGGCACACATACCTGGCTATATTCCTGTCAGCCTTGTCCAGTTAAAAACCATCTTATGTTCAATTTTTTCCTTAAAACGTTAGCAAGGCAGGGGGAAAAAAAAAGGCTTTCTAGCACACTGAGCCATCAGAAAATCTATTCTATATTCTTCATGTTTTTTAGAGGCAGAGAGATTCTCACCATGAGCCTTAACTTTAGGTTTCAGTCTCCATTATTCCTATAAAATTTCCTTTTACTTCCAATGGGAAAATATTGTGTCATTAAATTGCTATTTCCTTATAATTCTGTAATCTTCTATTACAAAAAATATCCAGCAAACTCTATCTCATATTGGCCACAGTATAAAACTTCAAATAACTATTTTAGAGAAACTTGCGGATTATCTATACTTTTTCCTGCAGCCACCATTTCTGCAGCAAGCACAGGAAAGAAAGAATACACTAAAAATACAGGTAACAATACAGCTAACAACACAATATTATTCCTTATAGTTATTAAGACTCTTGTTGAACCAGCCGAAACAGAAATACCTTGCCTGCTCCAGTAGATCCAGAAACAGCTAATAGTTGCCCCTTCTCAATCTTGAAATTTATATCCTGAAGAACAGGAGAGGCATGAAGGGGAAAATTACTGAAGAAGAGATTGCTGTCAGTGCTAGGAGCTTTGCTGCTGTTGTTTTCTTGGTTTGCTTTTACAAACAGCTCTCCAATTCCCTGCAACATACATGGATATGTATTTGACGTACATAAAAAATAAATAAAAGATGTATATGCAGAGATGTATATCATACTATGGATCCATGAAAACATATGAACTTGCTTTTCTCATGTTACTTTGCCTATCTATAAAATACTCATATTCTTAAATATACTTTTTTAAGGGATATATTGGACTTGTACCAAAATTTGTGGACACAAACAAAATTTGCTTACTATAGAACTGTTTTCCAATGTTTATACATGCCATAGCCTGATTCTGTTTTCAGGCTGGCCTAAGTCAGTAATAAGTACTTATTACAAGCCTTAACACTTATTAAAAGGTTTCTTCCAAAGTTTCTCAACTATGGATAATTTGATATCATGCATTAATTACTTGCTAAGTATTCCTTACCTGCTGAGAGCTGAAGCTAGTTAAAATGTAAGAGTGTAGGCTGCTCTTTTCAGAGAGCATCATGGCAAATATTTTTAAAAAAAATACACTCTGTGTTTTAATATAGTTTGGGTAAAAGTACCAACCTCATCCCAAAAAGCTGTTACTTTGTCCAGCTCAACCCCAGTTGTTGTTAGATTATACTCCAGAGCTTTATATTCTTTTTTCAGCAAGAAATCCTAGAAACACCATGAAAGCAGATGAAACAGTAAGGGACAAGGTCATATCTCACAAAGCAGTCCATATTTGCCTACACCAAGCACTAATACTTCTGGTGGCACTTTTGCATTACACTGCTTTCAGCAGAGGCATAAATATAAATCATATATTTTTGGATGCAGAAGAAAATGTTTTTGAAACTACCAATAGCCATAAAAAAACATAGCCATAAAACTATTTGGTTCTGATTTAGAAAGAATATCAAAACTTGGCACTTGCTTTGCTTTCAGGATTTGTATCTGGCAAGATCACCCCTCTGAGTTTAACCCTTTCCAAATAAATCTTTGGTTTTGGAGTAAGATGTAGAAGGTCGCACTCTGGTAAACAGTGAAACAAAGCATCCACATGCTGGTATCTCCCTTTTACAAAACAGCAAGAGTTTAAAAGAATTGGAATGATCTCTCTACCAACAAAAATAAAAGGCAGGTAATGATCCTGGCAAGTGAAGCACTGTTGTGGTGTAATTTCAAATGACACAAGTCACCAACCCAGTGCTTGTGTTGCCTTCTAGGATAGCATTAGGAAATAAAAGTAAGCCTATGCTAATGCAGGAAAGACAGCCTCTCTATTTTATTATTTCATTAAGGTTATACAGTCTGTAGATATTGTCTCCTCCAAATTCTACTTTTTTAAACTATGTGGAAGCAAATAGATTTACATGGGCAATACAATGGAAAAACTAAGCAGACTCATGGGGAAATCAGTTCTCAACAGCACACTTGCAAATTTTCCAAGTAGAATAAGAAGAAGGGTTCTGTTGGCGTAACAATTAAGGCAGCTGATTAAAAGAGCAGGAACTGAAAAACTGGAAGGCAAGACACACATGGTTAATAAAAAAAAAAAAAAAAGGAAATTATAGCTACACTTTCATAACAAAGGGGTCATCCAGTGGAGTTCCTGAAGCAGTGGTAGTCAGAGAGAGCACACTAATTCTGAAATATCATGGTCTAAAAAACATGTGAAAATACAATAACCCAGGGGATATACCTGGCCCAGTCAACCCTCTAAACTGATGTAGAAATTAAATCAGAGAGATGTATGAGTCATTTATTATTCTTATTTATGTTTCTTAAGACAAGTAAAGTCTTTGGTATTGTGGGGTTCTGTTCTGTCTGTGGGGATTATACTGAACCTGCCACAAAGGGATGATTATTTATGGATTCTGGAGCACCCATTTGCTGACATCTCCAAAGACAAGCACTCAGTGAAGTGAGGGGAATGTTGTAACAACTGGGCCTGCCAGCTCTGTGACTGTGTCCAGGGAATTGGGCACACTCTTCCAGGAAACAGGAGAGACAGGACAATTCCACTAATGCCTAGGGAATCTGAGACCACAAGGAAAGCCCATAATGGGACCTAACAAGGCAGCCTTCTGAATGTCAAATAGAAAGGTTTATGGCTAGATTTCTTGAATTTCCTGCCCAGTCGAAAGTCATCAAAATCCTACACCTACTTCTTTTTCTAGGCTGAGGTTCAGACATCTCATTAAGACCTTTAGGTTCTGTATTAGTTATTTTTATCACATTAAAAAGAACAAAATCTCTGTTCTACAAAAAAACCCCACATCTATAAATATGCAATGAAAAAGATCTAAGATTTCACCCCAAAATAGTGTAAGAATTCTCTTCCTAGGGAGTAATTTCAGAACTGCAGATAAAAAAGACAGAGTTAATGAGAATCCACACTGATTTTACTCTGCAGATAAGCCTCTCATGCTGGTACATGAGCAAGTGATTTCAGTAGGTAAGGTGAGTAGTAATTATTGGACTGGTATCTTAATTATGTTTGCTACTCATAACAAATGAGATGCACATTTGCATAAAATACACTGTCTCCCGCTGTTGTTGCCACTGATATCTAGAAAAACAGAAGATCTGTGACTGAAGCTCCTGGAAACCATACTATATAAAACACGTACTAATTTTGAACTTCCTTTTCTGAAGGAAAAGCTTCTCTTGAGCACCACAAGTTATGATTTTAGTAAGTTTCTTGTCCTGCAATGAGAATAACTAACTAAATGCTTTTTTCAGGAAAAAAGCAGCAAGCAGGTAGCATGGTTATGTGTGGTTATGCTGCCTGGGGAACAATATCAAGATTTATAATGCCACTTCATGGTGTTTAGTCAAAGCAACATATATTCAAAAAGTCTGCATAAATGCTGTGTGCTTTTGCTGATCAGCTGACAAGATAACACGATATAAAGAATTAGCTTACGTACTTGGGAAGATTTGAGTCTCTGTACCCTACCTGTATTTTGTTTATTGCTCCAATAGAGTCATACCAGGTCTGCACAGAGCCGGGAAACTGCCTGGTCACTGTCATTCGAAGAACAATGCAGAAGGAAATGGTGGTAAATATTTTTCGAAGAGTAATTCCTTTAATCACAGCATACGGAAGCACAGCTAAGAACACCACAAAAAAGCCCGAGAAGAAGAAGGCTGAGCTGTTGAAATATCTCACATAAGCAGCTTTTCGTGTAAGCTTCAGTTCAGTTCTGTAAAAGAAAAAACAAAAACAAAACAAACAAATAGTGTAGTCCTTCACAGTTTACAAATTGCAAATATTTTGGATGGAACTGTTAGCCTAACAATTAACTCTGAGGCTCATTCACCCTTCTTATTTTCTAGAATTGCAGCTAAAAATTAAGACTTCATATTGTTTTGGGGCCTAAAAAATCATTAGAGTCAAATTTTGACATGTCATTTTGAGGTGACAGACAAAGTAACAATAATCTGTCATGATCTACATACCCAATAAGCCACAAGCCTCTACAACTCCTGGTACAACCAACCTCAAGCAACAAACACTGTGTTATCATCCCATACTCATTTAAATGCATAGCTCCTCTAGAAAAAAGATACTTTGAGATGCCAGATTCGCTATATGTTACCATAAAAACCCCTGACAATAGACAATCTTATTATAAGGTCATCTTCTCTTGCATGGCAACCTACTAATAATGCCTTCACCCATGAATTAAATGCCACTCAACCTCAGTTTGAAGAGGTGGAAGGCAGGGAGTCTGCTCTCCACCCTCCTTTCTCCATAGAAGTTCAGTCTACAGAGAAGCTCACTGACTCCTCTGCAGTCAGGAATGCAATCAGTGATTATTCCTAGCTGTTTCCACGAGGTCCACGCATGTTATAGCAAGCTGTTAAATAAAAAGATATGTAATCCAGGGGATACAAACAATTTTCTGAGTTGATAGCTCTAACTCACAGTGCTGAAGATTTCTATTGACTGCTCTCATTTTGATCCTGTTCAGTTCACACCCCCCAGGTGCCCTGCAGCTCAGTTTTCCCTGGACAGGAGCACCTCTGCTGCAGTGACAGAGCAGGTGCTCTCCTGCAAGAGCAATTAGCTGGGGCTAGAAATGGTGCTCGACCCCAAGGTGCTCCTTCCCTGGGTGAGTGCTGTGACCACTGGAATACGGGGCAGAAGTTTGCAGTCACATTGCTGATGGTGTTGCAAGGCTGGGCACCACAACCCTTATGTGTCTTCTCATATTGGCCCAGTGTCTGCATCCAAAGTTCATCCACATTGGTGCTCTGTGAAACAGCCTTTCAGTTCCCCATCACACATGCATCAGACTTGTACATGCATCCAACATCTTACCAACTTTTGCCTGACAGAAAATCTGAGTTCAGCCTGTTTTGGAGCAGTGCCTAGCATTTCTTGTTAAATCTGTGTTTCACAAGAGAAACCTGAATAAAGTAGCCAGACATGCAAGTCACCACCATGGTAGAGCCACTGCCTGGGAGAAAGGGCCTTGTAAATCCATCCAGAACCTGTATAAAACTACAGGTGGCAGCACAAATAAGGATAGCAAAGACTTTGGGACTTGGTGCTCATCCAATGTCACATAACTGTCTGGCTAGAAGCTATCAAAAAAAACCCCAGTGTTGAAGAACACAGCCCTATTCCAAAGAGGGAGAATGAAAGCACTAACACCTTTTTCAGTATCTTCCCAAGTACCAGCTACAGACTGATGCAGCAACAAGCAAAAGTTTCCCAGAGTGGCTCTGTCTGTGCTACAGACTCTAAAGCTCTGTAGATTACACACTTACTTGGGACAGGTCTTGCTGATGTAATATGAGTGCTTGGAAAGAGATGTAAGGGCCCCGATGAGCCCTGTGCACATGCAGAGTGTAGAGCAGCGTGTGCCTGGTTTTGGAGTCATGCTCAGGAACCAGTATTAATACATAAGCTTGAGATCCCTCACTTTATATGAAGATGTGTCTCTGCTGGTAAAGTACAAACACTTCCAACCTTCACTTTCTCCAGTGTTACACTGTGGTTCAGAGGAACAGTTTGGTGGGGTGTTTTTTTACTTCTCTGAATACATTGCATAGCTCATAGGAGTGTAGGTATGTTTATTCAGGCATCTGTTACGAATAGTTATTTTCAGTGCAGACTTATGAGGGCACAGAGTAGACAGCCCATATTGGTGTCTCGGAAGCTGATTAAACTGGCTTGTATCAGAAAATGCCAGCATGCAAAAATGATTTTGTGATGACTGAGTTATAACACACTGGCTAAAACACAGACATGGCTTCAAGCACAAGGTCTTGTTTCCTAGCAGCTTAACAAGCCAAATGACTGGGAGGTCCTGCAGAGCTGATTCTGCAAGACAAATTCAATTGAAACTCTGATATTCCTGGATTGACCTGCTCTGGTGGTGTCTTCACCAAGTGACCTGCTGGATGACTTAAAAAAATACAGAAGAATCATAGAATTATAGGATGGTTTGGGTTGGAAGGGACCTTAAAGCCAATCCAGCTCCAACCCTCCAGCCATAAACAGGGACAGTTTCCACTAGACCAGGCTGCTCCATGTCCCATCCAGCCCGACCTTGAACACTTCCAGGGGTGGAGCATCCACAGCTTTTCTGGGCAATCTCTGCCAGCACCTCAGCACCCTCACAGAGAAGAACTGCTTCCTAGTATCTCGCCTAAATCTACCCTCCTTCAGTTCAAAGCCATTCTCTTTTGTCCTATCGCTATATACCCTTTCAAAACATCCCTCTCCTGATTTCTTGTAGAGTCCCTTCAGGTACTGAAAGGCCACAATAAGGTTTACCCAGTGCCTTCTCTTCTCCAGGATGAATAACTCAAATTATCTCAGCCTTTCTTCATAGCAGAAGTACTCTGATCTTGTAATATTGCTGGCATTCTTCTCTTTTAAAAATCCATCCATCATAAAATAAAAATTAACTTCGGCACTACAAAAGTTGCTATAAATTATTATAGAAAATCTAGATAATAAAATAACAGTCCAATTTCAAGGTTTCTGTGACCAGTTTGTGGACTACAATTTGTTTAATTAATTTTATAGAGGATTTGCTAGCATGATGTGCTCTCAAATTTCCTAAAAGCAATACATGTGACTAGTGACATCAGGAGAATCCTAAACTAGTTCAATCCTCGAGTTAGTTCTCATGACCTGGATTCAGACTGAGTTTCTCTGATTGTTTATAGTAAATAATTACAAATCCTCATGGCAAAGAACACTCCACTTTCCCTGGATTGTCTTTCAGAAAGCAGTTGAACAAGAAGGTGTTTGTGGAACAATATAATTTTATGTCTGTTATTTACATGATAATATGACACTTATATTTCTTTTATTTTCCCAATCACACACCTGGCACAGAATTTTATTTCTCTATAAAGGACTAAACAAACACACAGGACACATGGGAGAGCTTTAATGCAGCATCTCCCATCAATCAGTATGTCATTTCTCCTCCCCTTCCCCAGAACCCCTTGCTGGTAACAAAGACTTCCTTCTCACAGGTCTCAGCTAACTTTTACCCCCTTTCTCCTTCAGGTCTGGTAGTTACAGTTCAATCTTTGTATTAATTGAGCAGATAAGCACTCTACAAGGCCATCTACAGACAATAAATGTTAATGTAAACGTGCAGGGTAAAGACATGAATCTACACTACTTTACTCCTTTCACAGATTGTATGCAAATTTTATAACCAGCTTTATTACATTTCTCAGAAAATGGCTGTACAGCATTCATATTGTTTCCTTCACCATAGAATAGGGACGTCTGTTAAGCCTTAATAACCTCCACAAAAGGGCTTTTTATTTTAAGATGAGGACCGGGTTGGCCAGAAACAAACACAGATCCAACAATTGTTTTACCTGTGCAAACTAACCACTGAAACATCATTATAACAAACGAGGAAGTAAATAAAAAAAAATTTTAAAAAAATCTCACCTCCATAGTAAACTTAAAAAAAAATTGGGAAAAACCCCAAGGTGCAGTATGGGAATGCATGGTTAGTTTATTGAGGATTAATTGTTGTTGCTTTACTTCTTAACAACATGACCACAGATGATGTTCACAGCCACCCATTTTTTTTTTTTTTTCTGAGCACATAAAAAAAATTGTGTAACAAATGAGTACACTTACTCACGGATGTTTTCAATCATTTTTTCCATTGCATCTTCCCAACAATAGGCTTTAACTGACTGTATATTTTCAATTATTTCTGAGGTGATGACGAGTCTTTCATTGATCTTTCCTGCTCTCTTATTCCTACAAAGTAAAAAGGCAGGAGGTCAATCTTCATCTTTTTCATCATGTATAGTTAGCTTTTATCCCATTATATCTTATGAAAACAGCTTCCATATATGCCTCTGCTTAAAATGTTTACTTTAACAGAATTATTATGAAGAATGGAGAAGAAATTATTAGAAATCCAATAACTGTTTTAAAATGAAGAAAATAGAAACTCTAAAAATAATTAATCAAGTAACTAACAGGGAGTTTTAATTCTAAAAATTCTAGATTTAATTTTATCACTATTTACTCCACATCAGACTTTTCATTTTTTCAGTTTAGACACATGCTGCGAAATAAGTGAAATTTTCTCTTTAACTTTCCCTACACAGAAAACACTCCTTGGACTCATCCTATGTAATGTCATAACCAAAGTACCTTATCAAGTATCAAGTGGTATAAGCCTCTTAAAACAAGTGTGTTTCAGAAAAATATACTGAAATATTTTAAAACATTCTTGTCACCTGTATTTCATCATCATTTGTCCCAGCCAGGCTTGGAATAAGACCACGACTATTAGAAAAGCAAGTCCAGAGAACGCAGAAGCTTCTAACATATCCCAGAGCAATCCCATCAGCAGTGCCACTTGTAATGGGGCAATCCATACAAAATGAGCCAGAGCAAGACCCTATGGAAGGCCACAGAAGAAAAAAATAAAAGTTAGAGATTTGCTCTGAAAGCTACATGAAAAGGAAGTAGTCAGTAAAGTGACACTTTGAAAAATATGGTGAAGAATTGTACAAATATTTCCAGTAGAAAAACAAGTTTATAAAGGAGGACTTGTGATCCTGAGCACATAGCATTCTGGGTGTTAATTATGATGACAGTGCAGCAATACACACACATTCTGCACCTAAACTTAGATTTTTCTAAGGCAAAGTTCAATGTGCAACTCTCTTTTTTATGTATATGCATGAGGAAAAGTCACAGCTTTGTAAAAGTAAACCGAATTTGGCATCAATGCTGACTTTTTCAATGACTGTAAGGTGAGAAAAATACATGTAAGAATCTTCTGAGTGTTTTAATCTGATATAAAAGACAAACATTTCTTTGGAGAAGAGATGAGTGTTGTATGAACACAGCTAGTTCAATGCAGTTCTCATTCAGGAGATTTTGGAGTGAATGCCATGATCAGGTGCACAGGGGTCTGTGCTACTGCTGCATTGACAGACCACTTAAGCTGACATTACTCTGGACAGTCACACATGCTTAAAGTAAATACACCCTCCAGTTCCAGGCAGGTGTCTACAGTCTCTCTGACCTTGTGTCTTCCATGGAAAGCAAATCTTATACTACCAAAGGGCCAGTTAAACACACATGAGGACCAGAAGTTCATAGAGTTTCCAGTTCCTAAAGGTATTAGCAGGGATTTATTGTAGTCTCGAACAAAAGAGAAGTTTTACAGAAGACTCCCTAAGATTTTCTAAGGTTTCTTAACACAGCCTTACATCAACAATCCCTTTTTAGTGGACTAAATAATAACAGGAATAGGAGGGAAAACCTCATTGCTTGTTCAATGACTGACTGAATCACCTTAGTAAAAGGATGCAGTCATCGGGAAGTAGGATGGAAGGACTGAACCACAAGTTCTGACCTCTGTGAAACCAACTGTTTAACCCAGAGGTTTCCTGGCAGGTTCTCACTGGACTGAAGAACAAACATGTTTTTATGATGTAAATGCTTTTTAGGTTTCCTCTTCTAATCAGCATAGGACATAAAGAATGTCATAAGTATCAGAATAAGCATTTCTATGACTAAGCGCCAACACATTTTCTTAAGGTAATGAATGACTATTTAGTCTACAATGAGCACTCAGTGCAGTTCTTCATTTGTGCTCCTTCCTCCCTTAATATCTGTCATGAACAGCTTGACATTTGTATTTGATGGATCACCAAGTGAATTAAACAAGTGATGACGCACCTCATCAAATTTGTTCAGATTGTTGGAAAGAAGACTGACCAATTGTCCAGTACTTATTTTATCTAGAACTCTGCTTGACAGTCTTAAGATCTGTAACAGAAAACAAAACCATAGAAAAATTGTCATCTAACTTGTTTCCATAAAGCACAATAAATAAAGTTAAAAATTATAAGCAATGATTCAGTAGTATAAGTAATACTCCACTTATCTGTTTATGCTATAAAGAAAGTCTCATTAAACTTGTTATTTATGTCACTTGGATTCAATACAGCCATTACATTGCTTTAAAAATATTGATGTATTGACTTAGTCCTTGCTTTCTGTTGAATATTTTATGGATATAGATATATATGCAAATGCAAGTTTTAATTAAGCATGCATGCTGTGTGCTGCTGTGCATCCTCAAAAATCTCCTACTGTTGCCTCTCTTGACAAATATTTTTGAAAGATGCTTTCTCAGTGAGCTTTATACTAGAATAACTAACATGTTTGTTTAAATTATGTTCTTTGGGTATTGGTAAAACAGAGTAACTTTTAAAATATTTGTATTTTTGAACATGTGATGGGTCAGTATCTGTTGACTCTTCATGCTACAGTGATGTCACACAGTATCATTCCAACTCAATCCTTTCATTTATTGTTTAAATCTTCACCTCTAATTCTCTTTTGAAGATATTCTTTGGCCACCAGCATGTTATTCTTCCTTTGCAGTATGAAATTTTAACAGGAGCACAGTAGTAAAACAATTAAGGCATCTCACCACATACGCAGCAAGTCTGGGCTCACAGAGGCTGATTTCTGTCAAACCAGCTGCAGACAGGTATTTAATTCTTTGGACTCAGAAATTGAGAGCTGTCAGAAACTATTAGCCACATTATTCTTCCATGTACTTTGTGTACCTTAACAAAACTATCAATCTTTCAATGAACTAGCCTAAAAGTTACATGGACTACAGACAGAGGCTTGGCTTAGGGTGTAAATGAAACAATTACCTTCTTATAAATCAAGCTAAACATAGCTATCCTCATTTGCATTCCAATATGATGAAGACCAAATATAGCAGGGTGTATAAGCAGTGCTCTCACAAAAAAGAGAAGGCACAAACCAATGCCCAGGTAGTAGGCTATGGATCTTTCATCAGAGTTGTCTGGATCATAGGAAGCTATTATTCTCCCCAGCAGAAGGGGTTGCACAGATTTTGTGACTTCCTGTAGAGAGAAATAAGAAAAGTAATTTTGGTCAGCATTGGTTCATTTTTTTTTTTTCAAAATGGCTAACACTTCAATTCAAAGTCCTATCAAATGAGATTTAAAGTCTTATATCTTAAATGAGCAAGTCAGGCCTGTTTGCTGTGCAAACCACAGAACATTGCAGTAATTGCACAGGAGAACAGACAACTCACTGCTGTCTAAGTCTGTGATGCTCCTGCAACTGCACCAAAGCAAATCTGGCTCATAAATTTGACTTGACCATTTTCTACAAAAGTGACAGCTGAGGTTGGCCTCCACATCTACAGAGTTTTAATGGATCAGCCATATCATATGACTGAATCTAGTTTATCAGGCTGGACCTCTGTTTTGGTCTCTAGGGAACAATTCTCACTGCGCTTTACTGGACTTACAGAACAAGGGAAGCCTCAGAACTCTCAAAACAAACACTACCATTCTCACAAGACAGTGGGAGTATAGCTAAAACAAAAAATAAATGGAAATAGGAACAGAATAAAAGTATAAATAATTGGATCATCCTACTCAGCAGTTCTAGACACTGTATCCAGTTTTGTAACAAAGGCAGGAGGAGAGGAAGTAAATGGTGGGGGGGCAAGTTTAATAAAGGTCCCACAGAGGAAACAGTCCCTCCTACACTGGAGGCCCTGGTGCTTCCCATCTAGGGATAGGGAATCAGGGTAGGAGAGGAGAAAGAGGTAAGGTCAAACCACTAAACTACAAGGTATCCAAATGACTTGCTAAAGCCCTGGCTTAACTTTAGCCTGCTATTATATTTGTCCTCAGTCTCCTTTTCCATTGTAATTAAACCCCATCATTGTTACCTCATCTTTTCTTCCATTTCCCTCCCTGCCCCATCATTCTCATACTTTCACTACTCTAACCTCATCTTTTCCCATCTCTGCCTCTTGCCTCCTTTTTCCTTACCCAGTCTTTCCCAAAGAACTGCAAAAATCACCTGTGTGCTGTGGTTTAACATTTTGCTTCATTTTCTGCAAGAGCTTCAGAAGGACATGAAGTATGTATGTGCTCCTGTGCTTCACTCTTACAATCAGTTTAAAAACACAAAATACATGATGATAGGAACTTGCATGCATCTCCTGACTCTCCTTTCTGTTGCCTTGCAGCAGAAAGCGTGTGATATTTCCAAAGTAACAAGACATTACTGAATTCTTTTGTACAGAGATGTGTCAAATGCTGCCCAAAAGTTACCAGTACTGCCTTCCAGATGAAAATCACACAGACCACCAGAGAGACTCAGAGAAGGCAACTGGGGAAGTTCAGCTGTAATTAAAGTTCTACTGTGATAAATAGATTGGAAAAATCCCCTTCAGCTTTTTTCTTCTCCTTTGGGTTCTCTTATACAAAAGCAATTGCAAGTACTTCTATAACCTGTACTGTAATTCCTTTTGAATGTTTATGTTGGTAGAGCTGATATTCATCATTCACTTTTTCTACAGAAGAGGTAGAATTTTACATCTCAAACAGCATACCTGTACTATGTGCTACATTACCCAAATTAAACACCACTCTGCTGTGAATCTGGAGCCAGCTTTGACAAAGGCTTCAGTGTTATTAGTGGGCAAAGGGAGGAGTGTTTATTAAAAAACACATGACCCAAGACAGCTGTGCTTAGACCATCTGCATCCCAAAGCATCAAACCAAGACTCCCCAAAACTCATAAAACACAAAACATTCACCTCTCAAGGACAATATGGTGTTTTCATATTCTTGGAGATTCCAAGATAAGCTTTTCTATATGGGCTTAAAATAGCAACGGGGTTTTCGTGTGTTTACTTTAATTCCAGTGAAATTGCCATGCTCTGCTGCTGTGTTTGTTGTGACTATAAGTGTAGTGCACACATTCTGAGCTTGCAGGGAAAAAAAGAAGATTTACAGACTAGAATAGTGGCTGGAAATAAGCCAAGTCATACACTATCTCATGGGGCGTAAAAGTCCGCTGGTTTACAATGGAGATTTATCAGCTTGCTTACCAAAGATATTATCTAGTCTAAATACAAACCAAAGCTGAACTGCCTGGTTCCCATTTCTCCTTTTGTAAACTTGAAATTACCCACTGATACAAATATGAATAAAATGATTAGAACAACCTGTCTAAAAAAAAAAATTGAATTTGTACACCTAAGAGAAAATTCAGTTTTCTAGAGTCATGTTTTGCCTCTGCCTGTCCTTATTCTTCCCTCTGCATTCATCATAAGCCACTGAGATGTCTCCCTCACAGAAATCTTAATTAAAATAATAAAAATCTGAAGAGAAATGAGATTATGACACAGCATATTGTGCTAATCTGACCTGGTATGATTATTCTTATGCAACAACAATATGTTACGTGTATCCCCCATATGTTTAAACGCTCTGCATTTGAGGACAATAATGCACATCTCTTCTGTGGCATATGGCCAAGAAGTGCTTCCCTCCCTGCCTCCTCACTCACACCCGTGACCCATATGCGAGAACTTCAGGAAATCCTCATTAGGGTCCTTTGGGATATGATACTAAAACCATTTCTAAGCTAATGTCAGCAGCTCTTGTGCCTGAGTAGAAATATAAATTTCATGGCAATAAATATAAAACCAAAATACAAACAGAATCCAACTGATCCTCACAGCAGAGTACCTAGTTGGCTAGTAGATATCAAGCTAAAAAAAGAAGATTTTTGTTTCACCACCATAACATCTTTTCTTTAAATTACAAGGCTCATATTCTGACCAGGCGAAGAGTGGAAACTGATTCAAACAGCAGGGGACCAGACACATCAAGTGCAGTAACTCAACGTGCCTAACACATCACTATTTATGAGGGGGAGTTACAGTACTCTAGGGGGTCAGAGCACAAGCGCCCACCCTGCAATAACATCATTACCCACAGCGCATCAGGGACAAGGGAGAGATGGAAAAAAGGCTAGGCTTAATGAGAGCAAAGCTGTGGTGCCAGTTGAAAGGACAACTACACAAACAGAAGGGATGTCAGCAGAGTTTAAACCACGGTCCAAGAAAGATGCCATGAAAACGGCTCAGAGATTAGACAAGCAAAGAGCTGAAAGGAAAATGAAGTTCAAAAGAACACACAACTTGGTTACACCTATGCCAGTACGGCACAACATCCTGTCCCCTTTCAAATTTATGGCAAAGCTCCCATTAATTTCCGTGAGCAAGGCCTGCAAAGAACACCAGCAGCTTTAGGAGCAATTTGGGTTTTTTTGCAATTCCTCTTTCAATAAAATGAAGCAGCTTTAAATAAACTGAACACTAATGTTAATAGACTAAAGAATTTAAACTAAGATTTAATCTTTCCATATTCATTGTGGAAGGTGCAGATTCATTTGCTATGTGTTTAAGTGCACACATCTGTGATTTCTTAAAGGAATTTTTAAAAACCCATACACATAACCAAACAATATGACTCAACAATCCTGCAGTCTTGTTCTGTCCGAGCCCCATCTAAAACGGTCCTCCGTTAAAAAAGCGCACAAGGAGGAATCGACCCTGCGTATGCATGCCAACACACTGTCTAAACCTTGGGGAAGAGTGTTATCCTCAAGACAGCCTGCAAAAGCCCTCACACAGTGCTTAACTTTTAACAGGAATGCATTAGTGCAAAGGTTTGGCTGGCAGATTGCAGGAACAGCTGTTACAGTGCATGGTGGGCTATGTTTGTAGAACCATTTTGTTGTCAGAGGGGTTTTTTTTAAACACAAACCTATCACGAATAAGGAGTTGCCGGCTTGGTGAGTAAAAGGTTTAAAATATAAACGCAGTAATGAGATCACAGGAGCACATAAAAGACATGATTGAGTAGGGGTCTGCAAATACAAGATGTCATCCCAAAGAAGAGCTGACAAAAGTGATGAAGGAGTAGAGAGAGAACAGTTATCATGCAGCTCCTTACATAGCAAGAGGCGCTGTCCTAGACTGGGATCGGGATAACTGCTCTACCTGGACAAAGACAAATTAGGATCCAGGACCTAAAGGGTATCCTCCTGACACTATACTACTCCCTGCATCCAGCAAAGAATGGAAAAACTCCTTAGCCTTCCTTTAGCTGTCAAAGTATTAGTAGAAACCTTTTCCATCTTAAACCACAGTGGTCAAATTTAGTTACAGTTTGGCTTTAGCCCTTCTGATTTTCTCCCTACATAACCTCACAACATCATTTCAGTCCCAAGGTTGCCTGTCACTCCTTACATAGGTGATATGCTCTTTTTTTACAACTAAATCATAGAAATTTCTAAGTAACACAGATATTTAATGTGCATATTGGTTAACAGCAATTTTCAGATTTACAGTCTGGCTACACATACCTAGTGAGACACCATTAGCAATAAATTATTTTCACAGCTCTTAACCCCAGTGATAGGATTGTCAAACAAACAGGTGGCATTTGATAAGTCAAGGTAATCCTACCTAACATGTTGGAAAGGTGATAATCATAATCAGTTCAGGCTTTCACATCAAGTTCCTGATCACACACTTGGGAGCACTAACAGCACTAGAAACACTTAAAAACTATTAATATGTTTGTTTTAAAGATATTAAGATATTATCAGAAAACACTTTTTTTAATGAAAGCCCCTGGATACCTCTCTGTAGGTATCACTTTTGTAGGCAATATGCAGAGGAAAAATGTGAAGCTATTCACAATATTCTGTATTATTTTATCAGTCCCTAAAACTTGGATCTATTTAAGGAACACCAAAAGCTTACTGAAGAGAAGAACAATTCTTACCCCTAAATATAAAATTATTCCATAGAACATAAATTTCCAGAAAAAACATCGACGAAGAGCATTAATGAGTTTGGGTTTCTTCTCTGAAGTTGCCAGCTCTCTGTCCCATTCTCTGAAAAGAAACCAAAATCAGAACCATTAAGTTGTATGAGCAAATACATGGGTCTATGGCTGTGACATACTTCAATTCACTCTAGTATATCCAAGGAGATTAGCTAAGGTGGCTAATGAAAGAGAGCTTTGCAGACACCCCAAGAATCTGACCGCCTTGGACTTGATAGATCAATAAAAGTTCAAATCTAGTTTAGCCACATATTTGGTAGTTTTAAATACTCAGTCATACATCACCCTGCAGGGAATTATTTCATGAAAAGGTCACATTGTATGTTTTAAAGAAACTTGCTGTACTTAAAACCAGAGTACAATAATAGGCAAATAAATGTTTTGGAGCTCTTCCAGTCTGCAAAAAAGAAAGCACCAACAAAGCATCAAAAATGTGACTTTTCTACTGCACAGCACTACTTTAAACCTTGTTGCTGGGAAAATAACCTTCTTTTCAATAATAAATTGTAGACCAGAAGAAATACTGCATACAGAGAACATATGCTTTGGCAAAATCAAATTCAAAGTTTAAAGCACTCCTGAGAATATCCTCAACTAACTATTTTCTCAATTTCTCAACAGAATATTAGATAACCAGAATATTTAATTTATAAACTATCAAAACACATTAAGCTTACCAATGTTCTCAGTAAATTCAATTGGTTTGGAATACTTATGCCACACTGCAATTAGACTTGACTGGATTGGCACAACAGTGCAGGTGTAAGCTTCCCTGGAACATCAGTGAAAACTACCACATCAGTTGGTGGAGAGGGAAAGGGTTTAGGCACCTCTGTTTTAAGAGTTAGTCACATAACTACTAAGTGCAGCACAATTTCTAAATTAGGACCCACTGAAATTGGGTAAAGAAGAGTGGAAACCTAAATGAGGAAAGTCAGAGTATGATTTCTGCAGAAATAGTCAGTCTGCCAACAGAGGTATCAAAGGAAATTAACAATGTTATTTCATTGAAGAAAAAAATAAACCAAGTTTCTACAAGGTTATTTAGGGAAGAAAGAACAACATTTCTGCTGTCTCCCTTTTAAGGGAACCAACGTTGAAACTCTGAGTCTAGCCTCGCTCATCACCCTGAAATTGTGCAGGATCTGCTGCTCCACCTGCATCCCTACAAATCTATGGAATTCATCTGAGAATCCTCAAAGAGCTGGCTGATGTCATTGCAAAACCTCTCCCCATGATTTTTGAGCAGTCTTGGGAATCTGGAGTGGTCCCAGCTGACTGGAAAACACTGTCCCAGTTTTCAAGAAGGGCGAGAAGGAGGACCCCAGAAAATATTGGTCTGTCAATCTCACTTCAGTGCCCAGCAAAACTATGGAGAAGATTATTCTGGGAGGTATTGAAAAACACCTGAAAGAATGCAGTCATTCATTACAGCCAGGACGGCTTCATGAATGGAAACCTGATTTTGTTTTATGACAAGGTAACCCACCAGCTGAC
>VZSR01000262.1:5153431-5168209 GCA_013398615.1 Brachypodius melanocephalos | reverse complement strand
CCAGGCAAGGGAGGGGATTGCCCAGCCCTACTCACTCCTGCAGCCTCACTTTGAATCTTGTGGACAGTTTAGGATGCTGCAATATAAGAAAAATAGGAGAGAGTGTCCAAAGGATGGCAACAAAGATGGTGAAGAGCTTTGGGGGGAAGCCATGTGAGGAGTGGCTGAGGGCACTTGGTCTGTTCAGCCTGGAGGAGACTGAGGGGAGACCTCACTGCAGTGACAACTTCCTCATGAGGGGAAGAGAAAGGACAGGCACTGATCTCTTCTCTCTTGTGACCACTGGCAGGGATTGAGGAAACAGCATGAAGCTGAGTCAGGGGAGGTTTAGGTTGGATGTTATGAAAAGGTTCTCCAGAGGAAAGTGGTCACAGCACCAAGCCTGACAGAATGCAAGAAGCATTTGGACAGTGTTCTTGGGCACGTGGTGAAATTCTTGAGGATGTCCTCTTTAGGGTGAGGATTTGGACTTGATGATCCTTCTAAGTTCCGTCTAACTCAGCATATTCTGAGATTGTGTGATCAATGGCAGATATGACAGGTACCTGCATACAGTAATTTAGACCATCTGGATTGTACATCTGCACCAGCGATCCCAGCCATGTCCAAAGTACAACTGTGTGCAATCAGCTCGCACCCAACATTATTTAAACATTTAATCCAAAAGCTTTGTAATGAAAATTGCAGTGTGATTTCTGAAACAAACTTATTTAATTAACCTTTCATACCTTTCCAGTTTTTCAGAAAGATTATCAGCAGAGTCTGCAGAAGGGATTTGATAAATATCTGACAGCTCCAACCGTCGTCTGTAACCCTTTTTCAAAATTGGGCTTGTCCATCTAAGCAAATATTAAAAAAAAAAAAGTTAGGAAAAAAAAAATTCTGGCATTAATTCTGGAGTTGCTTTGTCTCATCCTGAGTATTTTGTCCACAGCATCCAAATATGTCTAAGTGAGCATGCACTCACATACACACACACATATATGACACAATACAGAGGAGCCCTGCATTATATTGACAAAACTATATTGACAAATGCAATATTAAAAGAATAATTGTGAAACTCCTGCATTTTAAAAGTTTTGGGGTGGGATCATGCCCCAAACTTCCTACAGAGTCAGCAGGACATAAATGAACAGGAGATCGAAACCTTTGTACTGTATTTCCAAATATGCTATGTGCAATGTCCATATAAATGAATAATAAATCAGAACTACAGTAAAGTGGACATTTAAGATTCATTCCTATCTGCTCTGCTCTGGGGAAACCCCACCTGGAGTACTGTGTCCAGCTCGGGGGTTCTCAGCACAGGAAGCAAGTTTAGATCAGATATTAGGAAGAAATTCCTTACTGTGAGGGTATCCAGACACTGGAACAGGTTGCCTAGAGAAGCTGGGGATGCCCCCACTGCCCTGGCCGTGTTCAAGGCCAGGTTGGATGAGGCTTGGAGAAACCTGGTTCATTGGAAAGTGTCCCTGCCCATGGCAGAGGGGTTGGAACCCAGTGATCTTTAATATCCCTTCCAACACAAGCCATTCTATGGTTATATGACATCCTACATTGCAAATGCACTTAACAACACAAATCTTGCACAGGACTCCTTACAAGATCTTCATTGTGTCCATCATATACACATATTTTGCATTTGTTTTTTCAAACGTCATGTTTAAAATTTTAATATCAATTTAGAGGTCATGCTGAAACAAAACAAAGCAGGAAACAAAACAAATTCAGACTACTCTGAATGGCTACTCTGTAGAGTAAACCTTTATATGCCATGACTAATTTTATCAAACAATTCTGTTCCAAAAAAGCCCATGAATCCCCAAGGATCAACTTAAACAAAATTTTTCATCAGATTCTGCTCAGAAATCTTTTTGAAAGCAAAGGACTAGACCAAAACGTAAGAACTGTTTTGAACTAATGGTGTATTTTGAAACTATTTAAATTTCTGCTTTACTGTCATCAATAAAAAAATTCTTTAAAAAAATGAAGTGCCTGTAAAAGAAGTAGCTTGTGATTGACAGCTATCACACTTCCATATGTAAACCAGGGTTTGTAAAAAACCCTGCACGATTCATGATTATGATAAAACTCTGCAAAACCTAAATAATTTCAAAATTTTTGTTTTAAAGTGCTTTTGTAGACAACAGCTAAAAACCCACAAAAGATATGCAATAATGTTTCCCACAGTCACTCAGAAAATACAAACCGCTTATTGGACACGCTTACCCGTATGCCTGTAAGAACATATGTCATAAACACAAAGTAATCTGCATTCTCAATTGCAGCCTCTGAAGGTGCAAAGAATTGTATACAAAGGTAAAAGAACATCATTGAACACTACAAAAGTTCAAAAAGGCCTTAATACAACAGATGACCACTTGTGTGCAGCTGTGTGCACACACATGCACACTTGAACGTTTACTTTAGTGAATTCATGAATTGCATGAGACACCAGTCTAAAATCCCCATAATTCAGTTAAGGATCAAGATATTTCTCAAGTGGATGGTTGTATCACACCCACTGCAAAGAGAATATGCCCTAAGAAATTGAAGGAGTATCCTTCATTTCTGCAATAATAGTATGATTTCAGATGAATTATATAGCTTCTAGCTCAGTCTTTCTACCATTGTAGCTGAGAAATAATTCAATGGAGCAAGCAAGAATAGTGCTCATGGTATGTTACAGACAGGGAGCTAGAAGGGTCCACTTTGTAGAGTCACTGGATTCCCATTTTACCATTTGGAGATGATAAAACATCCACAAACTTTACAGCTACTGGAAATAGAGGACAATATTTTTCAGACATAAAATAGATTAGAAGAAAACCTTTGAATTTCATTAAACACTTATGTGAAACACTTTCATGGCTACTGCAAATGGTATATCAGGTACTGATTTGTATTTTGCCAGCTCCTGAAGACAGAAAGGACCAGTTGGTATCGGCTTTGTGCACATCTTGTGGAGAACCAGCTAATCCTTGTCATTCAGGAACAGAAACGTTCATGAGTTCCTGTTCTCAGCTACACTGATGTCCCATATACATAGATATTTCAGTAATGACAGAATTAATACAAGTTATGGGACACAAAACCACTACTGCAACTAATGCAAGGAAGTGACAGTACTTCCTAGGCAACTTGTTTAATTCACAACACTGTAGCCAAGTAATAACCTTCCTAAGCCCCTTAGTAATGCTTTGAGACTGCAATAAACAATTCCCAACCTGACAAAAGATAAGTGTTTTACAATTTCACTTTGTATGTTTTGAGAAAACATTTTTTATTGCGCTGTTTCCCTCCACATATTTGATTTTATTTATAGCTTTGGTTAACACCTATCCTGGCATTTTGCCACAGCCCAAACTAACAAAATGTGACTGCATTTAGAAAAAGAGCTGAGTGGCTCTATTATCATTTGGGCAAGGCAGCACGTTAGGAGATCTACTGTACTTCTAGAAATGTCTCTCGTTTTACTGGTGATAACCAGGTGCACTTATCCTTGCCATCAAAAATATGTGGTCCCTAAACTACCCTCCTCTCCTAAATCAGTGTTTGATACAGAGTTATGCAGTCCTCCTCCTCATCTCACTGCTCATCGTGGTTGCAGCTGTGCTAGATAAACTCCTCCAGCCAGCTAAAGGAGCAGTGCTGACACCTTCCCCTGGGGACCTCCTAGTCTGCAGCCAGGTTCCTACTGCAAGCTGCTGGCAGGGCTTGCACAGAGATGTTCATCTCCCAGCTGCCCTGGCCCTGCTTGGAAGTCCCACCCTAAAGAGATCTGGCCAATTTGTGCACTGTGCCAAGAGGCTCCAGGTTGGAGTGGTAATGGTGGGAGGAGCTGCCTTGATGTGTGATGTTTGTCTCAAGGAGGATTTTCAACAGATGCTTGAGTTGTGCTGTCAAAAACTGTGGGAGACAGTTTGTGGTTTATTAAAAGGGATATACTAGACCTAAAATACATAAATATCTCATTAAACCAATTTTTGCCAAATTCCTATAGCATTCCTGTAGCCATTATGTTCTAGATTCTTTGCAAAGATTTAAAGTGCAAAATGACTATGAATTTGTTTTAACTGGCAATATAATCTGTAGTTATCCATGTTTCCATAACACTAGGTGATATAGCACAGTCAGCGTTTGTCAATGAATATGGCACTTCTATTTTTTTTTTTTTTTTTGGCTTATTGGAAACAATCTGTCAGCATTAATGCTCAGGTTTTTCCTGAGATTGTCGAGAAAGAGAAATTTATTCTGAAAGGAAGAGAGCAAGAAGGAAGAGAAACAGACTGGGTTTACAGCATTATGTTAGCAAATACCATCGGATTACTGGCTGGCATTTAATCAACCCTTTCACAGAGAAACCTGTAGTGCTGTGAGAGTTTTGCCACTAACTAGGAATGTTATTATGGGTACACACATATGAAACCCAGCAGGGAACAAGTTTCAAGGGTGTACAGTAGGAAACAAGAAAAGAAGACAAGTTCCACCTCTGTTATATCTACTGTCTGTAGTAAAACATACATTATGAATTTGATATGCAAATATCACATATATATAACATACTGTTTGGTAGGTTTCTAATGACCATTTCTTTATCATTTACTTAAGCAGTATGTAACAGATTTCTTATTACAGCTATTGCTTTCTACAGCATGTTCAGACTCATCCCACTCAAATTGTATCAATAGGACAGATGTCTTTGGCTTTCCAGACAGTATTAACACAGACAATTTGTCAAAAGGATTTGACTCTCCCTTAAGGCTGCTTTGCATGTCACCGAAGACAGAAGGAGCATCTGTGTTGCTAAGCCAACTGCCCAGATCTTCTTCCTGAGCACAGGAATACCCTAGCTCTGTCAGGTTCTTCAGATCAAGAAGCAGAGTTTGCCGAGACAGTAACAGAGCAGTGCTGCTGGGCTGCCCAAGACCAGCCAAAGAGAGCAGCTTTCCTGCAAGGGTCACGGAACAGACTGGTACCATTTCAACAGTGCTCTGTGCACAACACAGCAACATCTACTGTGCAGCACAGACGTGACCAGGGTTTCACTGCCTTCTACAAAGCATGAATACCTGTGCAAAATATAGTTAAGCACAGTGACTGCACTCCTAAGGAACTGGACGTAAAATTCAATGGAGAGAGCAAGAATAGTGCCTCTGGCTTCAACTTACCCTTCCTCTTAACAATTAAGGGGGAGGTGGGGGGAGGGCAGGGAGGAAGGAACATAAACAAGCCATAATTATGATGCTTTGGAGCCTAAGGTTTATGAGATGCCTCTAGAGCCATGAATTCTTACCAACTGCAAGAAAAGGCTTGCATGGTACCATGTAGATCTCAGACACTCCCAAAGAGTCCCTCAGACTACCTCAGAGGCTCTGCACTCCCATCCTCCCCCAAAAGATACCCATCACTCCAGTGGCAGCAAATTGTAAATTGTTGCTTACTTTATACTAGAAGTCTCTCTAGTACACCCAAAACTGCTTCTCCAGAAGAGTGTCTGCACCACCAGCTGTCTTCTCTGAGCCTTGTTCCTGCCCCCTGCCCCTTGGTTACTCTCAAAAGAGTAAGCTTGCAGTTACTTGGTTTTGAATAGTAACCTACTGAAATAGCATGTTATATATTCTGAAAACTATATAAACTTCTGCATTTCCCCCTTTATAAACAAGAAAAATCAATATAGTTTAATATTTAGATATAATTATTGCAGGGTTTCAACAACAAAAGTAAACGCAGATCCTGGTGATTTCTGTTCTGTTTTTGGTGGGTTTTTTCCCCATATCACAAAAATTAAGATTTTAATTTCTTCACTAATAAACAAATCTTCCCCATGAGGTGTTATTTGACATGGAAAGTATTTAGCTGCAATATTATTGACTCCACCACTGGCTGTGAGCAGCACCATTTTAAGAACACTCAATGTTCTGCTGAAACCCCAGGATTTCAATAGCAAATTTTAATTAGGATTACGCCACAGCAATTCTTGGGGAAGTCTTGTCTTTTTTGCCTGCTTTTTGTGAAGTGACACTTGTTCAAATTATTATCTACTTTCTAAATGCCTTTTAACAGAAATTCGATACTTTTTGCCTTCCAATTAGTAAGGCAGTCAAAATATTTCAGTTTGCAGAAGTTCTGAGAGATATCTGAAAGAAAACAAAGCACATCAGAGGATAGCTTGTGCAAGATGGAAGGACAGAATATATCAATTGTATTGCAATCTGTCAATTGTTTAGGTACCAAGGTCAAGTGTAAGAAATGCTTCAAATATTTCTTCAACAAAGCTAACAAAATAACAGTGGTGATGGTGTGCTATGAACAAGGTTTGCAAGGCTGTTTCAGCATATACCTACAATTAGACAGACTAGGAAAGGATGTTCCTTCATCTTCACTCTTTTTCTGTTATATATCTCTCAGCAAGAAGAAGAGAAAGATTTCTCCTAGTCCTTTGAAAGAACAAGGAACATTACAGAAAGTTTGCATCAGCACAACTGTTGCAGAGCAGTGCTATTCATGATTTAATTGAATTTTAAAATCTTCCAGATGTGCCACTAAGTGATAGCAACACATTTCACCCAATTTAGCACTTCACTCTGTTAGCCATGCATCTTTAAAGATATCTATTCATAATAAAATAGCATAGAGTTAAAATAGCATAGAGTTGTACATCAGGTGCCTTGACTCTTTCCAAAACCATAATTTGTTCCAACCCCAATGACTGATATGTGGTCAAGTATCAACAAACAGGTGAACACAGTCGCATTTTATTTAATTTTAATACCGAGTGTCAAAATGTAAATTACCGTTACAGGAATGTGGAATCAACCTGGAATTAGGTGCTTCTTCTCTTACTACTTGCTCTTTGCCATTTTCTCTGTATCCTGGTATTTGATGATGCTATTCCTCAGCATCATCCTTGCAAATTAATGAGAAAATGCCTCATATATTTTCATTTCCAACACAGTCTTGGTTTTTGAGCAAAGCAACACTGGAGGGACCTTTGTGGTTTTGTTTCCTTTGTATTTATTACCAATAGAGAAATAAAAGCATTCCAGAACTTAAAGATTAACTTCAAAATGAGTTAAAATGAAAGTTATAGTGAGGCACCAGAATGACTCCAATACAACAAAGCTTCACATCCTTTATTTTAAAAGTTGGGAGGAAAAATAAAGGATAAATACCAACATTAAAATATGGGAATGTATCTAAAACCAAGTACCTTTACCAGTGGTCACTTAGGATTTTCTCCTAAGGCACAACCTTGCCCACAGAGTCAAGATATTTGTATTGCAGGACCCCACCCCAAGTGCTGCCTTTCAGCATCAATTCCCCCTTCCTACTCATCCTCTCCTGAGAGAAGGATGCTTACCCATATCTGACAGGCACAAAGCTTCCGGTTTCAATTGAAAAACAATGCTGTTTCAAAATGCCTTCAACACCTACTTATTCTCTCCTAATTTGGGTTGTTTCATGACAATGCAGCCTTGGGTTAGATATTTGCTGACTGAAAAAGCTCATACAGATCCTTTTGCTTATAAGAGAGAGACTGATATGTAAACAGCCTCTGAGCTCTTGCTTGTCTCACCCAGGCATACCTTCACTCTCATGGAAGGCAACTGAACTGAATCTGCAAGTTCACATGGCAAAATTTGCCAATGTGTTTCAAAATGCCTCCTTATATACTGGTTAAATTTCACCTTTAACTTATTTATTTCCGAGGCCATAATATGACACATTATTACCTGGATGTCAAGCTGGAACCATGCTGCCTCCACAACTATACCTACACATGTATGCTGCAAAGCTGGGGGGGTGGGTGAAGAGAAAAAACATGAACCAAGATAACAGCAAACTGTAGAAACCTCCTGTAATAAGTTACACTATTCTCGCCACTTTGAAATTCAGGATATCCAAAAATGTAGATATTCACAGACTTAGATTCTTGAGTATGAAAGCGGTGATAATTGTTGACTGCAGAAATATTCTGAAATAACTTTGTCACACCACAAATACTCTCATGCAAAGTCCTGGACAGGAGGTCTCAGGCAGATTGCATTGACACCACCACATGCTCCTAGGACCAATCACAATCCTTGTACATCCCACTTTCTTCTCTACAGAACTAGTAAGGAAACTTCATTTTAACCCATCCTTTGTGCTATCTGCTTAGACTTCAAGATCTTCAAAACAGACTTTCTTATCAAACATTTTGCTCAGTACAAAGGCCTTCAAGTTTCTGTCGCTGCATTTAGAAGCCTCTATAATACAGATAATAAATCTACTAACCATGTCATTGCCTACAGTATCAAAAAAATATCAATGATTTGGATGGATTACTTTCTAGCTCGTCAAAATCAAATAAGCATGTAGAAAATAACATGGTACAGATAGGTCTGCTAATATTTCAAATGCTTGATAATTTATTTTGAGTATCAAGATAGTAAGTCTTCTTCCTGCAGGAGGAAAACAGACTTTAAACATATTTCAGAAGTCAGATGCAATTTGATCTAGGCACCTGTGCTTTAGAGTTATAAAGGTCCCTGTGCTACACAAGGTTTGTACTTTTGGTCATTAGAGCAAAGATGAAGTATCAGACTGAGCCAAGGACACAGTTTAGCCTTATTGTTAAAGAAGGTATTCCTCTGACTGAAATTACTTGAAGGGTAGGAGACTCTGCATCCTTTCTCCAGTTCACTTCAAGTTTCACATTTTACCTTGGAAACAGCAATAGAAGTCAAATTTTCAGAAGGAGTCTGAAACTTGCATGCACATCTTGGAACCATCTGAGTTTCAGAAGCTGACACCTTGCTGTTTTAGACAGGTCTGAAGGACAGGCAGACCAGCGGGTCTCCAAGGATCACCTGTGGCAACAGACAGATGATCAGGCAGCCTCACAGGGCCATACCCTGTGCTTGGTTATCACCGACAGCCAGGATTTCCAATAGCCTGGGATCAGTGAAAGGCAGCTCAAAGGGCTGGATACATACAGAGCTGGAAGAATATACTATAGAAAAATTGCCTTGCATAAGTGTCTAAGCTGACTGCCCCAGAAACTGAGACATAACACTGTGCCATTCACCCCCTACTGTACCAGAAGCTCCTTATTCAAAGAGGAAAGATGACCAAAGTGCTATAGCTAAGTATTGATAAGGGAGGCTCCAAATATATATTGGTTATGACAATTTCCAGACACCTGCCCTCCAGAGTGAAATTTATAGACCTGAATTAGACCTTTAAGTTTCCTATACAAAATCTGAGACTTTTAGGAATTCAAGACAGTTTCAGGAGAACCTTTGAGTAAAAATGTATGCATTAAACCCCAACCTTCACATGGAAAACACAAGATTTTTCAGTTCAAGAATGAAAATCCTGTGTAACTTGTTGGCATTGAATTCTAAGATACACAGTTTAAGGATCAGGGGAGGTCTGGCTTTAGCTCCTTTCTCTGAAGGGAATCAATTTAATTCTCATGAAAATGCCTTTTCAAACCAGAAACTATCTTGTACAAGAGCACTCTTAAACTTGAAATTATGACTGAATTAAACTAGAAAGAGTGATAGAAGAACATTACTGTAGCATATGGGCTAAGTACTTTCAAAACTCAAGCCCTGAATTCTCTTATCCACCTTAAAGGTTATTAGCAGACTTCTAAAGAATTCTCACACCAGGAATTAGGACTTGCAAAGAAGTTTTTTATTCAGAAGAGTACAGAGTCACTCTTGATTTATGCTCTATAAAATAGCCGAGCCAGCGATAGAGAACTAAAACCCCTTCACTGCCAAACACTGGTAACACTTGGTCCTATTTCCTAGAAGAGGTGAGGTATAGAATTGAATTCCTTTTCCTAGCCCTCACAACACACACAGGGCAGAAGAACAAATCCAACATCTATCCTATACTGGCTAAATTGTTCTAGGAACCACAGGACAGCTGTACAAATGTACAGATTTCATTTTCTCTAGTTTGGAAAGCAAGAAGCAACTAGAGCAGATCTGATTGACTGAATCCATGAGAAGACTTGATAAGAAAGGTAAGTTAGCTTGTATTTCTCATTTGGATTTAATAATGAAACAGGCACTAAAGTACTAGGTCTTGCCAAGAGTTGTCACATTTGATAGGTACCAAAGCAAAAGTATATGCTTAAAGAGTTGGACACAAGCACAAGGATTACTTTTTGAGAACTTGTATTTTAATGTCTAAAGTTGCATGTAAATGAAAAGTAGTAAAGTCAGAGTTGTCCCATAGTTGCAGCCATTTCTGAAACTCCAGCAATAACTCTGTGTGCCAGTTCTCAGATAAAAATTGATTAATTAACAAGACTTCCTGTTCTCAGTTAATTTTCAATAAAAACTAGGTGACTGTAAAGTAGCCCAACACTGTTTGTGACAAAAGGTGTGGCTTTGACCCTTCAAACCTCCAAAATTCCAAAAGAAAATAAATACTGGTTATAAAGACAAAAGTGAAGCTTCACAATGAATATGAAGCTAAGCAGATGATGTTCTGACTGATTCTGCATAAAACTCTTTAAGCAAGGTAAAAAGTTGACAATGAACAAAGAATGTTTTGCATGTGGTTGGGAACAAAAGAAATCAACCCTGAAAATGAAATAAGGAAAATACAACAAAACACAAAACGACCTCTGAAACCCCAAACTCTCAGTATCTAGGATTCCTAAGTGTCCCCCTAATGGAGGATCTCAAACCACTTGTTTTCACACCTTGTTTCTTAACCTCCAAAGCTCAGTTTTTAAACCAAAATTGTTTAAAATTTAGGATGAAAGTTAATTTCTAATTTTAAATACTTTCTATCATGACCACTCCTAGCAATTATCCTTCTTTTTGGCCCCAGTAGTATCACCATCACTAATACAACAAAAGGTAACATTTTCTGTATGATTCTACTCTTTGTATACCAAGACATTTTCTCACTTTTTTTTTTTTTTTTGCATATAGAATTAAGAAAAAAGGTCCAAACAATACTGAAACATGTATCAATTATTCAATTATGAGCAGAGAGGTACATTCTGATTTTAAGACAGGTTAAACCTATCACTCCCACTCAAACAGGATAGATTATGAAGCAATAAAACCTTGCCAATAGGTTTACACAGCTATAGCTGATAACAGCTTGTACAATGTTAAATAGTAATATATTTATCAGCAAGATTTACTGAGTAATCATAGTTAATACTTCAACATCATTTCTACTAACGTGATCTTCAACTTATGACATCATATTCAGATTGGTACTTCACATATAAATGCATTGCAGACTCTTGCAAAAGGTACTTCACTGAAACATGTAGTGTGTCGTACTTGACAGCAACTATTTCATTATCATTGAAAAAAAGCAATCTCTCTCCATACTTTTTTTTCCATTTCTTTTCTCTAGTTAATATTCATCATGAACCTCTCCTTAACTTCATATACTTTATTATTATCACTTTGGTTACAGTCACCTGACCAATAGTACAGTACAATGCACCATTCATGATAAACATGATTAAAACACCATTCAATTGACTTAAAGACTGTGATTTAAAAGATGAGCTTAGGCCTCAGGATGGTTAATTATGTATTTAATGGGCAGGAACTGCATCTAAGTTCAGACATGGAAACTTTCACTATGGTAGGAATCAGAAATATATTTGTTTTATCTTATTGCTTTTTTTTCTTCTCACCTTCAACACCCTAGGTTCTAGGATGATAAATTTATAGAAGCTTATAAATAAGTAAAATGAAATAGAGCAAGTGGCCCCTCAAGCAATTAAATTAATATAGACTTATTTCTCTACAGATTTCTGTCTTATACTTGACAGGAGCACTGACTGAAACATCATTTATGGAGAATTTGTAATTGCCTGCACTCCTGTCATGCATACTCTCTGGTTCAAACAATATTTGGCAGCAAGCATGACTTCTTTCCCACTGCAGCACCATTGGAGAAAAACTATAGGATCATTACTTTTACCTGGGTATTTGTAAAACTTTAGGAATGGTTATAGTTGGGGTCCTTCCCCTCTATCATATCTGGCTCAAATGCGCCAAAGCCGGGGAAACAGGCAAACAGTAACTCATACAGACCTTCTTCCATTAAGAAACTTTAAAAAATATACAGACCAATCTGCTGAAAGCCATCCCAAAAGGAATTAAAAGTGAGCTAAAAGCCGTCTGTTTTTCAGGCAGAGACCTCATGACAATGTCATAGCTTTACACCATGTGCTCTCATTTCAATCATGTTTACATCTTACATAAGATTTCCTCCTGCCCTTCCTTGCCATGCTAAAGACCCTCCAGTAACAAAAGGGGGAACCAGTACTCTGGTAAAACCAGTGCTGTGTGGGCCAATGCCAAGAAGATTATTTGCTCTTTCCAGTTCACAGTGTCATTTCTACCGATGTCACATAAGACGTATTCAGCTTCCATATTGTCTTACAAAGTACATTGTGCCCAGGCACTGGTATTAGCTCCTGCTCTTTTTATTTGAAGTTTTTAGAAGGAAAAGGCACTAGGAAGTTTGCTTGTAAGAGAACATTTTCAAGGCTTACAAGAGACTGTTTCCAGTAAGATCATATATTACACTTGCACATTGAGCAAATGCTAAACACTCAAAGAGCCAAACAGAAGGAATCCTTGTTGTGAGAGCATTTCCCCTCTGCTCCCTACCACCCCACTGTGTTCTCAAAGTTTACATGAAATAACAGATTAACTAGTTGAGCAATTACCAAAGGTTGCTCAAATTATGTCATAAATTCATCTGCTAGGGTCCAGCAAAGGTTTATGATACCTGACGGAGCCCATTCCTGGTGCTAAACCCTCAGCAACAACAAAAAAAAGAGTGATCTCATCAACAAGTGAGACTCCCACCGCTCTCCCCACAGACCTTTCCAGGGCTAATTGGCGCCCAGTACTTGCTTCCCTTCTCCGGGGAAGTGGAATGGGCTGGGCGGGGGGCGCGGAGCCCCCTCTGAGCTCCCCGCCCGCCGCTCCCAGCCCGGCCCACTGCCCCCGCCCGCACGCGTCCCGCCGCACCGGGGCTCCCACCTGAAGAAAAGTTTGGAGAAGATGTTCGCCTTCTCCAGGGGAGACCTCTGCATGGTGAGGTGAGGAGCGGTGAGATGCGGTGAGCGGGGAACCGGAGGCAGCCGCTAATCGCTGACGCCTCGCTCGCCCACTCCGCTCCTGGGGCTCTCCCACCTTATCCGCCCGGCCGCTCTGATGTCACCGTCCGCCTCCTGCCCCGGCCCCTCTCCCCGCCTCTGCTTTGCCTCGGTTCAAAGGAGGGCGGGCTGGGGCCTCAGCCCGTGCGCTGCCGCCGCCGCCGCTCCTCCCCCGCCTCCCCGCCGCGCCCGGCACCGCGCACCGGGTGCGCCCCGCCGCTCCCCCCGCACCCTCTCCTCCCCGGCTCCCCGACCGCTCTCGCCCAGCCTGTTACCTCCACCTGCCGACTCAGCTTCCCGAGTCACCCCACCCCGGGTCTCCAGCCTCCTCCCAGCACTAAGCCCCCCTTCTGACCAAGTGCCGAGGTGGGGAAACCACCCTTCCAGATGGGTCTTCTGCCCTCGGCCCAGGGCAGCGGGGACAGCGCAGCGAGGACAGCCCCGTCGGAGCGCGGACACCCCCTCGCCCTCCCGAGCGCGCAGCTGCTCACGGCAGAGCGCGTCCCGGTATACAGGGCGCCTGCTTGGAGCCCACCGAAACCGGCGGGAGCCGAGCTTTAGAGGCGTTCGGCCTTGGTGGGTACCCGGGGCCACGGGCCCCCCTCCACCGTCCCTTCCTTCGTCTGTGCGCGGGCCCGCGGGCGAGGGCAGCGGCACACGGGCTCAAGGCACAGGGCGGGCGGGCTGCCCAGGGAAGGGTGCGGGACAAGCGAGATCATACCCACTCCAAAATACACTTGCTTCAGTTTTTCAAGTTCTCTCTCAGGTCCGTACCCGAACCGAGAGGAACGGAAGTTATATCTTTACTGAATTTAGCTCAAACACCCAGATCTAACACTGAGTCTTTTTCTGGAGCTTTATATGTGTGACATACAAACAAAATCATTGCTTTAATGGTGCATAGCAGAAAGCATACTTGAAAGAGACAAAGACGACAAGAAGCGAGGGGGAAAAAAGAGCATTTAATTCTGTGAAGGATTTAATTTTATTTGCTTCTTTATTTTGATATTTACACATTCCAGTGTCCCTTCATTTCTGTAATGTAAAAAAAATACAGGTGGAAAAGGCCATGCTTTCTTAATCATGCAGCCGTTGCCCTCTAAACTGGCCCTGTAAAGAAGAGAGCGTACTTTTCTACGGACTTATAGCTTGCGCTACACTTTAACCAGCTGTTACTCTTTGCAAACTTTGCAGACACTTTTTATTTCAGCGTTTCTCGCTACACTCCGCTGTGCTTTCATAAAGCATATCTCTTTGCTTTGGCAATTCTTCCAATTGAAGATTGTAGATTGCCGAGCCAACAAGTGCCCTCTTACCCTGTCACCGCACGGGGCTCCTTTGTGTCTCAGATCTCCCTCGAATCCTTCCCGATTCTGCTTTATTAATGACAAAACCAGTAAGAAACGCGGGGCAGGCAGGACTCCAGGAAACTGTTCGCATTTTATCGTGTCCTCAGACAATGCGTAGAGGCAGGGCTAAATCCGCCCGGGCTCCAGGACAGCAGCGCGGAGCCCTTCGGCATCCTGCCACCTAGTGGAGCCGGGCCCGGGGCGCCAGCGCATCCCGCATCGCATTGCATTCCGTACTGCACTGAGCACCGCGCACCGCACTGCACCCCGTAC
>VZSR01000262.1:5052505-5153331 GCA_013398615.1 Brachypodius melanocephalos | reverse complement strand
ACTGCACCCCGCACTGTCACTGCACTGCACCCCGTACAGCTCTGCGCACCCCAGTGCACCCCGCACCGCACCGTGCAGTGCACCGCGCACTCCAGTGCGCCTCGTACTGCACCGCACCCCAGCAGTCAGGAGAAGGCAGGACCAGCTTCTCCGGGCATTCGATGCCGGGCTCTTGGAAGGCACGTCCCGCCGCTCCCTGATGCGGCAGTGACTGCCCGCCAGCCCTCCAGCCACTCCAGAGGTCAGGGTGCTGACCTGAACGCGAATCAGCCTTCAGATCCCCCCTCTGCGGGAGACGGGGCAAGGCTGGAATCCCACATGCTCCATCGTCTCTGAGACAAGTTCTTTGGGTAGACCCTGACACGCAGATCACCTAGATCTACCAATTTTTTTCACTTCATTAAAAATACGATGAAACGTTAAAGGCAGATTTAGAGAATCAACTAGGTTGAAAAAGACTCTTGAGATCAACGAGTCAGACTGGAAACCCATTCTTCTAAACAGTACATACTAGCCTGCTACAGGCTTCTTCCCCTTCCTAGCCTTTGGATATCTGGTACAAGTGAATAAAGCAGATAAAGCAGAAACTGAGCAGGGGATTAGACTTTTTTTTTTTTTTTTTTTTTTAAATTTACATTAGAAAGTGAGGTATGTTAGTCATTTGAAACCATTAGTGGAACAAGTCCAAACTAGTTAAAATGTCAATTGATAATGAAGTATTCTTAATAAAAGTATTTCCCTGTGGCTATTACCATAAGAGCTGATTTGCACGCACTTGTAGCAAATTTGGGACTAACAAAGACATCCCATCAATCATCGTTGATTATGTAATTTTTCTTACATGAAAAATTCCACGAACTTTCCCTAATTTTGAACATTTTTTCTCTAAACTTAGAATATTTCTTTGCCTACTTCCTTAAGTACCAGCTATGATTATGTTCACCAAAACCAATGGAGTGATGACTTCCCTGCTCTGTGATCCAACAGCTTTGCAAATAAATCAGATGCTTTCACATACACACACCCTCAGTCAAAAACTCCTAAACTCTTGGTTTTGAATTACATATTTATTGTCATTTTTCTTTCATGTATCCACAAATCTTCCACTAGTACACTTCCTGGCTTATATCAGAGACCTAATCTTCCCATGGATCTTGAACACATCCAGCTGACACGAATGTAAAACTTGTTATTAGCATGACTGTGAGTAAGAATAAACTGTAACATTTCTGTTCTTCTCTAGGGACTGAGATACCTCCAACTTAAGTATTATTTATGCATTTCATTTACATGAACTTCTTCCACTTTTACAGAAATGCAACTCGATACACTGAGACAACAGCCACTTTATCCTTTAGATGTACCCACATCCACCATCTACCTGACATTATTCTGAAGAAAACAGTGAGGCTGAGATAGACAGCCAGGCACGAGAATGGACGAGTAAAGGCTGCTTCCCCGGGCCATCACTGTGGTAGCCCTGGCTCCCACACTCGTGCAGGGGTAACTCAACCAGGCAAGAACCCAGGGGCCGTGGGCAGTCTGAAGTCACACAAACGGGAAACAGTCTGGCTGGTTATAGATGGCTCCATGTTCACGGCAACTTAAAGTGATTTCTACCCCGGGAGCTGTACCTTGACCTCTCTCCTGCCTTTGGGTACATTCTGCTCCAAAGCCACCAGGCTGCACATAAAGCTCTTTAAGACTTCTGATCTAGCTGAGAAGCCCACCAGAGTGGTGCGTTTTCACTGGGATCTGAATTTAGGAGGAAGAAAACTCACTTAGCGCTTTGCCATGGTAAGTAAGGGTACAAACCTACAGCAAGGGGCAAGGGAGAGAAAGGCAGGGCATGGATTTGCTTTAGATGCCATGAAGTCACCAAAGGAGTTTTATGTTCCCTTTCCTAGGTACAGCAATACACTGGGGGTCTGGGGCTTGTTTGTTTTTTAATCCAGCTGCTAGTTTTCAAGAAGAGGAGGAGAAGAATATGGTTTAGTTGATTGGTGGTGGTTGTTCAAAGATTGGACTTTAGATGTCTTTTGCAACTGTAATGATTCTATGATTCTAAAAAATTAATTATATTTGGATTTTTGATTAATGTCTGTGCTAAGGGGTAGAAATTTTTAGCAGAAAGAGGAAGCATGATCATATTAAATAAAATCTCCTCAGAAAATGAAGCTAAAGAGCTGTCAGAACTAACACTTTAAGTCACTGTTTTTCTGTTGCTTAAAATGAAAAAGTTCTTTGTTCAGTCTCTCAGTTCTGATATTCTGAAAAAAAAAGTGCTGCTCTGATCTATTAATCACATTTCTGACTGAACCCTCGATTTTTTCTGAATATTTTAATACATTTGAAACTACTTTTGTTATTAGTAATTTTGTTTTGCAATGTCTCATTTAACCCCAAAGAAGTCTGCTTTATTTTCTGTATTTTTTTTTTAATAAAAGCAGAGAACTTTATCCACAAATCTGACACTGGTCTTTCTCTCAAGCTTCCCTGTACACTCAGTCAGACCTGGGTTCCCTTCATCATTCCAAGTAATTTCAACAATGGTGGGAAGCCTTACTTCAAATCCTTTTAAAAGAATGGCCTTAACATATGGGTCAGGTATGGCTTCTCATATCTCTTACAAGCAGGGAAAGCAGTCTGGCCACTTTTCCATAGGGTAGGGCTTCAATCTGCTGTCAATTACAAAAAAATTGATCACTCTGTCTCAGAGCTGCTTACACACATTTTAAAAACTACTCAAAACAGTAAAGCAGAAACAATGAAAGAACTCTGTAAACTACAGTTTTAAATTTATGTATAATCTATTATTCAGCACAAGCATTCTACCTGATGACTTATGAATATCTACTCCTAGTTGCTGAAGTCCTCACAGAATTCTCAAGTTGTGGACAAATTAGTAGCATCTTACTTTTCATACCGTTTGACAGTTTTGGCTTATACTACTATGAATTCCAAAGAGCTTCTCTATTCCCAGGAAATATATCAAAAACTGAATCTTAACCAAGATAAAGGCTATAGCAGTATTCACTTAAAAAGTAAACTATTCCCAGATATTTACTAGACAAATGATTTTTGAGTCTACATTCATAATACTTTTAGAATACAAATGAACATGCAGAAAACACCAGATTGTTGGATCCATTTCCACAAGCAAAAACTGTATTCCAGTACATTGTCTTAACACTGCTAAAATTGATTCAGCCAATGCTTTGAGTATTTGCAGATTAGCATTCTTAATCTGTGCACACTGGATACTTTTAGCAAGCAGAGCAATGTATGCTTTACCAGTATCTCACTATGTTGATTCAATCCATGGTCTCAAAAAATATGGAAAACAGTTTAATATTCCAGAGAAACTGAACAGATCTTTTATGAGGCATGTGTTTCTGTGACACAACATATGCAGCTGGGCAGTGAAGTACCGTGAAAGTACCAGACATTTCATTCTGGACAGGTAAAATGGGCAGATCCCATTTTGGTAAGATCTTACCTGGAAATCACAAGAGGGGAAACAGTGAAGAATACATCACAGGCTGGGTGAAGGAATAGCAGAATAGCTGTGTGTTGGTGTTCAGTATGGTGCAACTCATTCTGAGTTTGCAGAGGTTGATTTTTAGGAACTACAGGCCGACTTCTTCAAAGCACTTCACACACAATTTTCAACAAATATTGTAACACCACACGACATGGAACCATCAGACAAAAGTCAGATATGTTCATATGCTGTTATTTGGTCTATGGAGTTAACAACTAGTACAAGAATACCTTTTTAAACTGGAAGGTATTTTTAAGTCTTTTGAAACTGTTGATATACAATACGTGAAACAAAAACATATTATTTCATTCAGAAGCACATGATTCTGTGACAAACTACTTCTATTTATACCAATGCATCAAAAAAAGTATAAACTTTTAGACTCACTGAAGTGTCATTTTGATCTGCCTTTCTACATGATCTTTCAAAGTACTGACTGCAATCTTGTACTGAAAAAGTACTAAAATCTTGCTGACTAAGTTTATATCAAAGTCCTAACAGATCTAGAATCTGAACAGAGGAAGTTCAGACTTTGGCCTTGAACACGTAAGAAAATTACACTACTCATCTTTCTAAAAGATTTCTTAACATGGTGACAGCCCTCTGTTAGTAATCCTCACAATATCAAGACTTGTGATGGGTTTTAACAGTTTGTTCACAGCTTAATCAGAAACAGTAATTATCCTGGCAGACAGGGTATCTGCATTTAGAAAAAATGAGTGGGACAACTTTTGACAAATATTGAAGCTAATAGAAAAAAATAACAGGGTACATTTTTTTCCACTTTACACCTGATAAAATATATTTGGTTCTTTGGAAGTTGCAGTAGAAAATAGTTTTCTGAAAACTTCATGGTTTGTTTGCTTTCAGTCTGGAAGCAGTGAGAGGAGTTAAGAGCCTGAAAATCCAAGTCAGACAAGCTTGCAAGGTTTATGTTTCCAAAGATAGCTTAAACTTCTTCCTCTTCATACTGTCATGTAATAATCCCAGAACAATGGTATTATTGAGGTTAAAAGGGCAAAAATCCAAGACTGATACCTTTTGTGACTCAATAAGAGGCACACGCCAGCAATCTTAAACAGTTGAGCAGCAAAGATTATTGAACTACCTAGAGCATAACAAAAAGTGCTTAATTATTTACAACTGCTTAAAAGAGAAAGAGCTTGAGTTCCTGTCAGAGGCCTGAGACTGGAATCTCCTTTACTGGAATGTTACTGCAAAGATCATGCAGTATAAACTCTACCATGTGAATCCATGCAGCACGGTGGATCCTTAACCGGTTTCTTTTTGAAAGTGTGCTTACTTTGGTGTATGCTACTCTTGCCTAAAACAACTCTCTATGGATCCAAATACTTTCTGAACTTAATAGAAAAAGTTGGAAGCAAGCCACCATTATTCCAGTTACAAAATAACTGTAAGACTTGGTCTTTTTTTTCTAGTCTTGAAATAGTCTAAAATTGCCTCTGCAATTGCCTCTCCAATAAGGAAATTGCCTTAATATTCAGAAAAAAAAAAAAAAAAATTAAAAGGTGAGATAATTGCTCCCCCTAAAGGTATCAAGAATTTTAAGCTCATTGTGTGGGTAAAGGGGCAGATGGCTCCACATGGAGACAAAGGGTGGGGCAGCATAAAATCCCCCATTTTCCATGCAGTTCTGTCAACCCATGTCCATCCCATTTCCAGATGCCATGCAGAGATCCAGGTTAGTAGGTTAAAGCCCTGTATTTAGTCAAGCTTCAGAAAACCAATAACGCTTTCAAGTACAAAAGAACAAGGACTGGGTCACTGACTGACATTTTCGAAAAGGGTTTTCTTCCAGCCAAAATGAGAAGCAAAGTCTTTTTTTTCTTTTTTTCTTTTTTTTTTTTTAATGGCAGATGCCAGCAGAATATCATGAGTTACTGAGTTTAATCAAAAAACTTTCACAGTGGACACAATGAAAAAATTTATATGGGGTTAAAAGTTTTTGTTCATGAGATCTTTAAGTTACTTGTGCTAAGCCAAACAGTTACAGCTGTATCTTGAATAGTTCAGATTTTTGAGGCTAAAAGCAAGACTTCTTGAAATTATGCAGATTTATGTCAACCTGTGATTTACACAAGTGACAGCAGGACAAACCCACCATTATACAGCTATGGATATAACTGCCTTTTTTTCCTCTTTTATTTACAAAATACCCTACGACTTTTCTGCAAGACAAAAGTTCATGTTACTGGATAAGGATCATGTTAGATAGGATAAAAATCATGTTAGACAACCACAGCACAGCAGTGTGTGCCATCAGTGACAAAGCAGGCATCAGTCTTGAAGCTGTCCACAGAACTGGTTGAAAAAAATACATTCCTCCACTTAAAAAGGAATTCCTGAGATATAAGAAATTATATTTTAAAATGACACTTTTTAATAAAAATTGCTAAACTGCCAGAACATAAAGTTTGATCATCAAGACCAGCCTGCCACTGTTGCAAGTAAACCTGCAGAGCAATTCAATCCTACACAACCCCTAGGTGATGCAGATCAGGGCTCTAGGCAAATTAAGGCTTATTGTAAAATACTGGCTATCACTGTTAACACTGCAAAAATAAGGGTGCAAGGAAAATAAGGGTATATAAAGCAACTCAGGTCCCTGACTTCTTACTTATTTACTAAAAAACCCAAAACTTTACATACTGATATAATAACATACATAAAGGAATAGAAAGCTGGTCAACCAAAGGCTGAAGCACTTCGCAAAGACTTAAAAACTGGTGATGAAGTTCACGCTCCACTGAGTTCTGCCCGTGAACTAGTGCCACTATCTCCCATGCCTGGTAAGAGACCTACCTGGATGATAATTCAGAGATGAGTTTTCTGAGTTTGCTCTGCTAAAGCTATTTGACTTGAAGACAGTCAAGCCCCCAGTCATGAGCTGTTTTATGGAACCGAAGTTGCAATCCTTTATTTGAACTCTATCTTTCAGATGGGGGACAATATGATATTTGGTTTGGTTTGGTTTCTCTGTTTTGTTTGGGTGGTGGTTTTTTGGTTTTTTTTTGTTGTTGTTGTTTTGTTTGTTTGTTTTGTTTTGTTTGTTTGTTTTTTTCTGAAAGGAAATGTGCTATTTGGCAGAAAACAAACAAACAAACAAACAAAACCAACCAATAAAACCAAACTAATCACACTTGTCAGGTGTCTCAGTTTCTTCCCACAGAAGAATGGGAGAATGGATAATCTCAATTTTTTTGGCATGAGAGTAGAGAAATGTGGTAATAACGGGTTCTGAGAGAAAATAAGAAAAAATGGACAAATTTAACAACACTAAACACTGAAATGATAGACTCAAGCAGTTCTGAAGATTTATCAGAGAAAGCATTTTCAGATTAGACTCTAGAATAAAAAAGGCTCTCTAAAAAGCTCACTTTTATTTTCTTACCCAGAGGTTTCTATAATTAGCTAGCTACAATTAGGACTATTAAGTTGGTCAATGTCAGCACAATACTTTTACAGCAGAGTTCAAAAAGCCAGTTATACACAAAAACTGTTGTAACTAACAAACTGGGTTTATTACTTAAGAAAGGGAAAATATTTGCAGTTTTATTTCTAACTGCATTTACCACAGAAATGAAAAATAGGAATTTAATACTCTACCCTTACACAGACACCTCCCTTGCTGGCTAACACAAACTTAATTTACACTTCCTTGTGCCTGTGTGAAAGGGAAAGCGTTATCTATTCATGCACACTAACAGGTTATAAATTAGTATAACCATTGAGGGAAAGAACCTTGTCTACAATTAGACCCACAATGAAAAAAGAGTGGACAACACAAGGTGTAAGTTATGAGATAGAAAGTAATAATTAAAATATTTAATTACATGGTACAGAAATGAAATGATTTCTCATCAAATATTTGTTGCAGTCTCATTTATCTTTTCTCAGAACAATAGCATAGAAATTAGACAAAATATATGTATTTGAAATAATATACAGGGAAGACAACATCAAGTCTTCTGTTTACATTTTTGCATAATACATAAGTAAAAGGAAATGCTTTTTTATTTGATGCATAGTAAAGCTGCGAAAGTCAATGACCCACAGCTTTGTTAAGCTTATAAGGACTCAGGACACAAACAGACATGTGCATAGAAAGGAAAATATTTAATGCATCTACAATAATGATTTATTAAAATCTGAAATGCCTTTTTAATTAAGACAATCTCTACTTCTGTGAATTTAGGAGGCAACATCTGGTATATGCAGTTAATCACAAAACATCTCCTACTATAGCTTTACCTTTTTCACCATCATATCCTGGACAGGATCCTGGCTGGGGCTGGCAACCACAGTAGATAGGTCTGTCATATACATTTGGCAGCAGGAAATGGAAGAATTTTTTATTGACACAAATGAAGACACTTTCATTCTGACAGTAATATAATATGGCTTTAGACGCTTCTCTTAGAGCTGTAAAACAAGTAACAGCATCTGAGTACTAGCAAGAAAACAAAATAATTTGAACACTTATGCATGTCTGCTGTAAATTAATTTCATTTTGTAAATCAGAAATAAGAAATATTTTCCATTTATTTACTTTATTACCTTCTAAGTTGCTTTCCCTATTACTGCAGTGCTACCTAATGTGAGCTAAATCAGGGTTCTAGTCACCCTCTTCAAACTGCCTTTATTTTGAAGGTAAGATTCAACAAATGAGACAAACTTTCAGATTATGAGACAACCTGTAAAAAGAAAAGCCAGCAGCATGCATATTAATTGCTTCTCTTTAAGCTCACCCTTTACCCAACCTCAGCTACCTTTCTGCTTGTTTCAGTGGCGCAGACCAAACACACTTTTGAAAGAGCAGGTTCACCCAGTTATACCTGGGTGGGAAGAAGGTGGGCAGGGGTGCATAAGTGGAGAGAAATCAGAAAGAGAAGTAGACATTTAGGATTTTTGGAAAGAAGTAGTTAAACAGAGGTGTGGTGAGATTTCTAACTCCTTCCTGAAGAGATGATTAAGAACACCAATCAAAAGACCAAAACTAGAAAAAAAAGTTGAGGGTTGTGTTTCCTGAATTCTAGTTGCTAAGCTGAGAGTAGAAACACTGAAGGCTAGAAAAAAAGGGAGTACCAGAAATAATTAAATTTTATTCTTCGAAGATTAAGCCAAGAAAAAAAAAAGAGAAGAGAATTTTTAAATGGATAGCATGCTCACAAATGCAGATATAACCACTGGTATGGCTGAGACACCTCCTTTTATGTATGTATCAATGAAAAAAAAATTATAAATAGTAAAAAAATCCCAAATGCCAAAACGGCAAACAAGACAATTGTCCTGAGATATATCACAGGAATTCTGTACAACGAGCATAGGAGGAGGCAGCTTTCCTAAACAATGTGACCATTCCAGCACCTTCTTGTTTAACTACAAATATGCTTATTTCACCACAAATGGCTGGGGAGAAGTTCCCTCTCAAAACAGAGGCTGGAACACCAAGTGCCTACACCCAGCCTAGCACATTGTCTATATCCAATGAGCTTGAGTTGGTAGCTTGTCACAAACAGTCTGCTTGGGCAGACAGGAACAGCAAACAGATTCCATTGCAAAAAGGCAGCCTTTTAAAAAGGAAACACAGAAAGAGTAACCTACCCCTATCAGGACATAGCTGATCCCCAGCAACAACCTTGTTAACAGAATGAAAGATGATCTACAGAACAGTGAAGAAGAATATCCTCCATATAACACAGCTCATGAGAAAGGAGTGCTAAAATTTTCTGTGTAGGTGTATCAGTTATACACACATAGAGACCAGCTCATTCTCACTTGGGATACCCCCCCCATAACATATTCAGGTGAAATTAAATTAAAACTGGTGTGGACCAGTGCTGGCCCACCAAGAGAGCAACTACTTGGTGATATTTCCCTGCCTGATTCATGACTTTCAAGTACTGAGTTTCTACTAAAAAATATTCTGTGTGTTCTTCTAGGAGATTGGCTTTTTTTTTTTTTTTGAATCATTCAGCCTAACCCAAGCCAGGATCCACACCCATCAGAGTCTTGCAAAACCCAGAATGCTTCAGATATCATTTATCTAAAAAGAGCCTTTAGATCTTACTTCCTGCAATTTTATATATATTTATATAAACATACAAATATATAACTATATAACTATATAACTATATATATATGCTAAAAGAATGAAGGCAGAGAAAGGTAAAGAGTTAGCTCAACCAAACCAAGGGCTATGTTCCTTAAGCTTCTGCTGCAACTCAGTAACAAGTGAAGCATGTGATCCAAACCCAGCCGATCAATCAAAAATCTCTTTTTTTGATTTTTAATCATCTCTGGATCAATTAGATGTGCTACTCCCACATGCTATGCTTATGATTAAATTTATTTTCAAACAGCAGTTTCAATGCCATTAACTGAACGCTACATTACCAAATGCCTTTCCTTATACTTAATCCACTGTTCTCATTATACTTCTGTCATGGCTGTTTTGATCATTAACTGTATCACTAGAAGAGGCTTAATAATTACTCACTACTTCTAGAAGCCTTAGTATAAAATTCTTCCTGATTCCTCAGGTTTTCTGGAAAAAAAGAATTTTATGTCACTACCTGTTAAAAACTTTTAACACTATTTCAAGAGTAGTTGCAGTTTTTAACAGTCTCCTGAAAGTATTGCAACAAGTACAGCAGTGAGAGTAACAGTTCAATAGAGCAATTGGATGTTCACAACACAATCATTACAAGTAACTATCTGTAATAAAAAGCAGTCCTTCCCAGAAGTCCTCCCATATAATAATTTAATGAATCACATGCTACTACTGTTTTGCAGAAAATCTCCCCATACAAGAGCTGTATTTATCATCTCATGCTCAAATTTAACACTGTTCCTCAGGATCTGCTGGTAATATATTAGACAGGTTCCCAGGTTGTGAACTTTTTCTTCCATGACTCTTAAATTTCAGAGACATCTAGACAAAATGAATTTGTATAGGAATTAAAGCTATGTGTCTCTGTGTGAAAAAGGCCACTCACTTGAGCAAGACAAGGCAGAAGACTTCCTGTTGGCAGTATTCAAATAAACTCAGTTACGTCAGCAAAAAAACACAATCAAGAAAATTTTCCTTAATCCAAAAAGACTGTTTATTGCTTTTTCTCAAGTAAAAATGCAAAGTCTGAGATTAGACCGCATAGATACTAGAACGAAGCATTCACACTAGAAACCCTCTAGGAACTATTAGTTCAGAGGGATCCTGCCCTTCAAGCACACCATGTCAATCATAAATGCCTTGCTCTTACCATGACACTGCATTCACTGCACCACCTTCTGTCTCACAGATCTGGAGAACAGATGAAAGCAAAATAACTTGGTACCAGCTCAGGAAAGAGGCATGCAAGAAGTAGAGTTGCAATGATTTGCTGTTGGAATGTACATTCTCAATACCTACTCGTATGCACTGTGGTCCCTGAATTGTCCAGGGCTCTGGCCAGTTAATTGCCACAACAGGACATGATGTGACTCTGCTGTTGACTGTGATACTCCTTATCACACAGTGCCTCACAGCTTTGTAACCTCAAAGGTGTAACATTAGAACGGCTGCAAAATGATCGGCGGTGTCATGGGCAGGTAAAACAAAACTATTTTGCTAATGCATACAAATAAAGAGGCTGGAATAACAAGTAGATGTTAAACAGAACTTGTATTTATGTACTAAAAGTAGAAACAGTGCAAGAAGGAGAAAAAAATAAATTATTCTAAATTATTTGAAAGCATAGACAGACTTAACATTGCTTCCAAATGTAATGAAGAAATCCTTTTTTCCAGGCTAATGCTCTTCAAGCTAAAGTATGCTTTAAAATTCACATTAATTTCTTTAAAAAGTAGTTTCTTTCAACAAACACTGCTGTCTACAGATTTTTTGTAAATACTCATGCTATGCTGTTTAGGTAATGTAGATAAGATTTAGATGAGGTTTGTCCTATCTAACACTTCTGTGAAAACCTGTTTTCCAATCATGTATTCTTTATATAGAACATCAAATATACATACAAAAAAAATACAAATCCTAACTTAAACTGATCAAAAAGAGTCCTGAAAAGAGTCGAGGCTTATGGAGAAATGGAAATTTCACATACTGGCCACATAAACTTACCCACAATGTGTAATTTCATGTCTTACTTCCACCACTAGCTAATTTTTGCTACAAAGAAATTACTAGCTCGAGAACATAACAAGTTCAAGAATGTATTTTCTTTCTCAATACGTCTTCCCCTTTCTCTAAACAGGTACATTGATGGTTTTAAGACCATTGTTCAACACAACACATATATAAGAACATGTAACAGACTAAGAGGCATGTAACATGCTCCATGGCTTTGTTTGTTTTAAAATCTGGTAGGTGAAAAAACCCAGCAGCAATATCATGAGCTCGAGATAAATGAGTGTAACATACTGCAGTGTTTCCTATGACTGAAGATGAGAAAACAGTACAATCACACTACAAAGATTGAAACTAAATCTCAGAGCTGGAGTTCTTGATTATTGGAGTGCCAGCTATTGCCATCTCCATGGCTGGCCACCACATTTCCACTGACTTCAGACGGTGGCATTTTTTGTTCTCGGGGCTAATGAAATAGTTGGAGTACAAGACAGAGCTACATCACACATCCCATATGCCTCATGCACTAAAATTAGTGGCAAGCAGGCCTAAAACCAAATTGTCTTATTAAGAAGTAAGCAAAGGTGTTGTCATTTCTTAGCCTGGTACAATACACTTCAGGATAAATCTATGTGACTTAATAGATTCTTAGTTTTTACTTGTTAAAAAAAGCAGTGCATTTAATTTAGCATCTTAGAATTCCACAATTGTTTTCTTTTGGAGATCTCAAGTTGCTTTGCAAATGTTATTAGATTAGGTAAAGTACACAGAAGCACAATGGTGTTCCTAAATAATACTTAAATAATAAATACTGTTTCTAGGTGAGTACATAGATTCTAACAGCAATATGCATCAATAACTGGTACTTGATGCCTTTGAGTCACCCCAGATTAGAATGCCTGCATCTTTGACCACAACAATACTAAGCATATAACATTATAATTTCAGTAAGAACTACTGAAATTTTCTTTAAAAAGCTGCTGTGGAATGATAGAAACAACATTTTTTGTTATATTTCATCACCATGCAAATAGCTTTCTGCAAACATTTAAAGCTCTTCAAGCATTTGAAATAGAAACTAATGTCTACTGTGACAGATTCAGTCTCTATTTCCTTCTCCACATTGCCATAATATTCCTATCATCACAATCTGTTGAACATTTTTTTAGTGCTTTTTCATTATTGTACTTGTTTTTGTGATGGCTCCTGTAAAAGATTCAGTTCAGTATAAATACAGCTTAGTAAAACATTAAAATTCAATTTTTAATGTATTGGTCTCATTTCATTTTAGCCAAAGCAAAGCCTAGAGAGGACTGTTGCATTTTTAACAGTATTTTGTTTGTTACTGATGTAACAGAGGGCTCAAGGAAAAAGTGATGACTTGTTAAAACATGGAAGAAGTCTTAAAGGTCCTCCAAACAGCCAGCACTACTGAGCTGCACAGTTTCCCTTGTCTACTGGCCTCCTCTTGACAAAGGGAACTTTCTCTGCCCTCAGTTTGGTAGAAATCAAACGTTTACCTACCTCTGTGACGAGTGCAAAGAGCAATTTACCTTCCTTTCCTACCCTGGATTTTTTCCCTTTGGATAAGTCTTCATGCAAACTTAACTGGTATTGTATCATTAACATAGTTTTCTTTCTTGCTGTGATACTTCAAGCTCCTCGTAAAACTAAGCAAGATCAATTGCAGAGGCAGCAAAATCTCCCATGCCAAGGAGGAAGTGGAATAGTATGCCCTGATCTTCAGAGCTGGAATGGAAAAAGGATTGTTCAAAGCAGGAATAAACAGGAAAGCAGCCTAGGTAAAAGCAAGGTGAAAGAGCAGTGTATTTGTGTTTATGTTGAAGTCTTCTGAATTATTTTTACTATTTGCATATGAAATGTTTGACTTTGAAAAATTCAAAGCCTAGTAAGAACTAAAATATAAACACTTCTAAAACCTGTGTAGTAAGTATGTGGACATTGCAAAGAAAAAATTCAAAGAACAAGCACACTGAATTTCTTTTTATTTTCCTCCACAGCATTATGATATAGCCTTTAATTGTCACTTCATCTAAACCTGTCCATCCCATTCCAGATAACAGAAACCAGGTAAGTCTAACAAACAGAAAATCAAACTGAACAAACAAAAAAAGATGTTAGGTAGAACCATTAATTTCCCAAGGACTCTCCTAAATTCAGAATCAGACGTTAGATATCCTGACACCCAGATGAAATTTCCATGTACCAGGAAAATCTTATTTAAAGCACACTGTCTTTTGTCTATTCTTCTAGATGCTGACAATAATAAGAATCCCATCAGTGTCACTCCTTCAAGTTACATCATGAATTATTTAAGCAGAGATACTAGCAAATTATGAAGCAGGTTGGTGGGAATATTTGCCTATTACGAAATCCTGTCCACTTGAAATGACAGTCAGAGCTTGCAGCCAAAGGAGCACGTGGAGATTTTGCAGAATGTTAGCCAAAGGGTTAATTGGAGGTTTGTTACAACTGGCTGATGTGGACAAAGAAACCTATGATCATGGCTCTTTAGTGCAAGCCATACGGTTCATTTTTCCCTCCATGTACATCTGGATTTCAGATACATTCCATGATGAATTTGGATGATCTGGTTAAAGAAATGGGTATTTGTATTTCAAGGAAGATCATAGAAAATAATTATATGGGACAGAGGCAAATTTGTTTATTGCAGAGCCTCATAGGCAATTGGGTTTCCAAAACTTTAGTGCAAGGTTAGCCTTGTAGAAAAGCATTATGAGAAAGAATCTAGATGAAACAGCTGCTGGCAGCTTAAACACCTGCATTAACAAAGAAGGAGCTATCATCAATAATCTGGACAGTTCTGGCATACAGGACGATTAGGATTCAGTATCAAAGGAGATAGGAACTGCTGAGTATTTTACTGCACCAATTAGACAGAAGATATCTTTTCTAATATACTAGTGCCTGTTGATTTCATGCACTGAAATGAGGTTTTTGTAACAAGAGAACGGTTGTATCTATGGCAATAGCAACTTGAATGAAGGAGTAATGTCAGTGGTTAGAGACTTAGAGAGAAAATGCAGCAGATACATATACAGGATCCTAAGTACGTGATTCTATATGAGCACATAGGAGGCTGGACTGTGGCCAGCTAAATATTAGGGTTTTACTAGAGGGAAGGAACCTTTTACTAACAAGCTCAATAATCATTCCTTTAGAATCATAGAATTGTTACTGTTGGAAAAGATCACTGAGGCGAATCATTAACATAGCACCACTGTGTTTACCCCTAAACCATGTTCCAAAACACCACATCCACATGCCTTTTGAACACTACCAAGATGCCCAGCTTCCCTGGGCAGCCTGTTCCAAAGATTGCCCACATTTTTAGAGAAGATTTTTTTTCCTAATATCTAATCTAAACCTTACCTAGTGCAACTTGAGGCCATTTCCTCTCATCCTCATATCCTCAGTTGTTATCTGGGAGAAGAGCTTGAACCCCACCTCATTACCACCTCTTGTCAAACAGTTGTAGAAAGCAGTAAGGTCTCCCCTGAGCCTCCTTTTTTTCCAGGCTAAGCAACCACAGTTCCCTCAGCCACTTACTATAACACTTCTGCCCCAGACACTTCACCAACTTTGTTGCCCTTCTCTGGATATGCTCCAGCCCCTCAATGTTTTTCTGGTAATGAGGGGCCAAAACTAAACACAGGATTTGAGGCCTCACCTGTGCCAAGTACAGAGGGACAATCATTGCCCTAGAGGACTCAGGCCACATTATTTCTGATCCAAGAAATCCACTGGTCTTCTTGGCCACCTGGGCACACTGCTTGGTCATGTTCAGTCGGCTGTCAACCAAAGACAATAAGGGCATCCCCAGTTCATACCTGCTCCCACATGCCCAATAAGGAAGACTCATGATTTCTTGTTACTTGGACCAGCTGTGACAGAATAGCTCAAATTATCATAAAAGTCTCTTCCACAGGTAGACATTTGTGCACATCCCTTTGGAGAGCAGAAAGAGGATGCAAGTATAAAATAGCCAGAAAACAGCACAACATCTTTGAATGGTTTTCTCACACAGTATGTAGTCACGATTCAACTGTTGGCATTTGTAACCATTTTAGTCTGTACCACTGGGGATGTGGACAGTACCACAATTACTTTTGAAGAGATCTTAAAGCAGATGTAAAGGAGATGCTGTTGACTTTGGTGGAAGACATAGATGAGATTAAAGGAATCGGTAGCAAAGTCCAGTTAGCACACCCTAGGAATTCAGTGAGGGGTTGAACAGGTCCTCTCAGAAGTGAAACTCAGATTTTAGGAGCTCTGAATTACTAATATCACTTCGGAAAGCCAGAATCACAGATCATAATATAAAATACCATCCTGACTTAATAAACTCAAACAAAACAAGTCCAGAAGATGATATATGTGTGGGAGTTCTCACAATGCCCAGACACTACTGGTGAGCAGCCCCAGCAGCTGTAAAAGTAAGAGATAACCAAAGACCTAACATCCTGTGGTAAACCTATGATAGCAAGGCGATTCAGTTTGAAGACATGACAATCAGACTGTATGCTTTGCTAACAAAAGAAAAGCAAGAGAAAAAAACAATACAAACTACCAAACATGACAAAGCAAAAGGAGCTTTTGATTCAAAACCAGTCTCTTTTCCAAGAAGCCATATCCCTTTTGAATTGGTCAAAGCAAAATAAGAATGTGGCAACCAATAAAAATATTACTTATATGAATATGCTGAAATATGTGGATAACCTTCAGTCTTGCTAAAAGTGGTTAGACAAAGTGAGATGCAAAGGTAAATGAATAAAAGTGAGAAGATAAACGCTGTAGAAAGCTAAAAGCAGCACTTGATCATTATAAACTGCCTTTAGAAAATTCAAACGTTTGAGTTTCTAAGGGACAGGCAATACTATTACAAGTGGTTGCCTGAGTACCAGCAGAGAGTCAACAGGCTGAAACAAGTTACTCACCATGATAACGAAGTGGGAGTACTGCCAGTTAAGATTAAGGGGACGAAACAGCATAGAACAGAGTCAAGATAGTGGAGGAATGAGGAATTTTTAATAGAGAGGTTGCATCTAGTAATATCAGGAATTGTTCTGACATGGATTTGCTACACAAGACTAAAGCTTCTAGGTTATATGGAAAGAAACTAAAAATCTGCCTGAGTGACTGAAATAAAGTCTCTTCAACATCCTAATTCTTGTTCTAGTTTTTTAATATATACTATTACTGTGATAATAAGAGATATTTTCACAAGATTCAAATTTACATCAGGTCCATGAATTCCCCACTAAGTATAGGTAATTTTGACAATGGTTTGATGCTTCTACCAGAAAACAAATTTTACAAACAGAAAACCAGTTGGTATGCAATTTATACTCATGTGTTTGGCAGCAGATTTAAAGTTTTACATTAGGTACCATCCAGACAGGTTTGGTAAAGTGGACAGGAGGAACACAGCTGTAAAAAATTAATTATAAGCAAAGCAGATAAAATTAAATACTTTCCATCTTTTAAAGTTCATTAGAATAATGACTGAAATAATTATTAACAGCTCAATCTGCTGCAGTGCAGCACCTCATAACAAAACAGAATGGCAAAACTAAAACTGATTTAACACTAAAGGTGATTTCAGATCACAGAAAGAACACAGACCACTTAAGTGCTTTTTAGAGAATAAGTATCTATCTTTATATTTGAAATACCTTATATTTAAGAGATGCTACATCTATTTACAAGTCAGCTGAAATTTCATCCAGGACAATATAAAGTACTTTGTTTCTCATTTGTTTCATGAATGTGACCTGTTAAATTGCAATCATTTGCGCTACTTTATGAGACTTTTTCAAAATTACACAAATTCCTGGATGTGTTGCTCTTAACCATGGAACCAGTACAGTTGTTAGTTCACCATCTCCCAGTTGAACATTTACTGGTAATTTGTCAATTCTGCAGATCCAGAGCTACTAACCTATTTCTGTAGACCCTCTCTGAGAATGAGGATCTCTTAAGATTTTCTGAGCTTCAGCTATTCTATAATCATCTCCTGCACATAAAATGAGTACTGCACAGCAACAAGGAAAAGATGTTGGGAAGTGTTCCTATGGGAGTAAGTAAAAATGCATTGATATTTGGCAAATACGGATGACAGCCAGGACTTACCGTACTGTCAACCAAAATAAGTCTGCCTAGCTGAAAAATGAAGGCAGACTTCAAGGTCACAAATAAAGTGGAGTAAGAAAAATGTGAAAAAGAAGTAGGAGAGTCTACATCAACAACAGTGTTTTATTTACAATACCAAACAAACACAAAAGGAGACATCACCTGCTACTGGCTTCTGTATGATTGTCTTGTTCACATTTCAAACAGCTATTGGGTACACTGGCTGCACTTCGAGCCTTTGAAAAGAGTTGGGATTTTTTCTTTTAACACTATCAGGCCTGTTACTGAAAATGACCTTCCTAGAATGGTGCCCTTTGAGAAAGCAGCAGTATGCAGGTTGCATTTCAAGTGTCTGTTGTTTTTAAAACTCATTTTAATTTGAATGGGTTATAATGCAGAGAAAAGGGAAAAAAAATCACAAGCAAACCAAGCAACCATCTCCAAATCTGAAACCTGAACCAGTACAAATAAATCACAATTGTCAAATATTAAACAATTGGTAGTGTATGAAAGGTAATGAATTTATTCATAGTACCAGCACCTGTTAGAAAAAATTCTCTTGGAACATGTGATGTCAGTTGTAAAATGTCAGACTCAGCAGTCTCTAGAGTTTAGCTGCTGAGGATATAAGTTCTACTACTAGCAAGTCCATCTTCTGTAACATAGCTAAGCCAAATGAATAATAATATGGAAGCTTGATTCTGGTTATGGTTATTATAAAGTTGAGTACTGGTAGAGTCAATACGGATACAGAGAAGCTACAGAAAAAAAATGCATAAATACTACTTCTCCTCTGCAGAAAATAAGAAATATTCAGACCAGTAATAAAAAAACCCTGAAAACTTAGAAAAAAATTACAATTTTATAAGAACTGACATGGCTACCAAACCATTCAATGATTAGACATGGTAAACAATGTATCTTCGTTAACAAAATATTTTAAACAGAGATTTAGTGTATACAGGTAAATCCAAAATAAGCATATAAAGCTAAGCCTTTATATAGAAGCATGTACGACAGTTGAGTCAATTTTAACAACCTTTGCTCCAGGGAACGCTGTGTGAAAAGAAGGGGGTTGCATTTCTATCAAGTTTCCAGAACTGGAAGTTTCTCTCATGGGATTTCAGTTAAAATGTTCACCTAGTTCTTACACCAGTGCCTCATTGTTAATAATCTGACTTTCATTATACTTTAATGCAAACAGGCTGTCATATTTTACAGACAAGCAAATAAAATCCAGAAAATGTAGCTATTAAAAATGTCGAGCGGGCACAATTGAAATATGCAGACCATGCAGGTTTCTTTTTTAATAAGTGCAATTTTTATAGCACTCAGTATGCTCTAAGCATAACTCTAGCTAACCAGCAAATGCCAATATAGAAAAGCCTGCCTTACACATTGCATTGCATTAAGAAACAAAGGTTAAGAAAAAAACTAAATAAATAAATAAGAAAACTTTCACAGTCACCTTCTGATCAAGATGATGGTAATTTTTGTTAAAATTAACTTGCCAGAATCACATTTTTTACAGTGTCATGGGCACAAGGACTACATTTATCATTTTGTACTCTTCTCCAAGACCAAACACCACTTCTGTCAGCTGAGTTTCATTTCAGCCTGGGGCAAGGCCTGAGATGAGCTCAAGGAGCAATGATGCCTGTGGATGGAATACAGAACGTCATTCCTCCTTCGTTCTTCAAAGAGTTTCGCACGATCCTTGTGATGGATGAGACATTATTACTGGTCATTAGAAAGAGCTCTAACCACAATTCTGAGATTTAAAGCAATGCCCTATGTAGCCAGGCTGGAGGTCGAAAGTCTGCCTCATTACGGGCGCCTGCTGTTCAGCTTTCCCACACAAGTGTCCCCACCGCAGGCTTGGGCCCTGTGACACTGCGCGTACACACGCGTAAGTGACGTCACTGGCTGCCACTAGGTGAGGTGGCGAGGAAAGAGCACGAAAATGACGTCAGCAATTGCAGAGAGGAACCCGTATCTTTTACCCTGAATCCACACATATAGATCAGCCACACATCTAAAGACACAACTTCTCACGTGGCTTTGCTGAGTCTCCCAGCACCCACAAAGCAGCGCAGCCACGAGTACGCCGCGCCACAGCTTCACGTGCTCACAGCACCAGTGCCACTGACTCCGTGTACCAGGCGCCGTGCCGCCCTGCCCAGCACGGAGCAGCCCCGCCCGGCGCTGGCCAGCACAGATCAGCCCCGCCCGGCACGGAGCAGCGCTGCCCTTCCCCGCCCCGGGCGCAGCTCCCGCCCCGGGCGCAGCTCCCGCCCCGGGCGCAGCTCCCGCCCCGGGCGCAGCTCCCGCCCCGGGCGCAGCTCCCGCCCCGGGCGCAGCTCCCGCCCCGGGCGCAGCTCCCGCCCTGCCCGAGGGGCGGGGCCAGGGGCCGAGGGGCGGTGCGCGGGAGCGCGGGAAAGCGGCCGCCTCGGGCACGTGATCTGCCCGAGCTGAGGCGACGCGCGTGCGGGTGCGCCGCCATGGCCTCCGCGGTATGCTCGTCCCGTGTCGTGGCGGGCGGCGATGAGGGCAGCGACAGCGATGACTGGGACATTGGCGTCGTGCGGCACGAGCCGCAGGTGGGGCTGAGCCTCCCTGCACCGGGAGGTCTCGGGGTGGGGGGCCTCGGCCTGGAACCGTGAGGGGAGTGGAGCGCGGTGGGTCCCAGGGGAGGGTGCGGCTGGTGATTCCTCTTAGGCTGTTTCCTACCAGGGTAATGCTGGTGTACCCTCAATCCAGTAAATGAAACCTGGATTGTAGGGGTTTATCTTACTACAAAACCCCTTAATCTTTATTTAAAAGCTCTTTCTCTTCTTAAGTAGCAGACCCTAGTCCTAATCATATTCCAGCACGAGAGTAAATTTGAAAGTGGCTGGGTGCCTGTGAAGCTGTTTTATATCTTAAATCTCTTGACTGTTTTTTTGCTAACTTGAAGATTTCAGTAGTTTTATTGCATCTAACAGATGTGAAGTATCCATCACTGTGAGGTAGGTTCTGTGAGGGTTTTTAAGTGTGGGTTTGTCTCATGACCAGAATTGTAAAGTGGAAGTATAACTGAATTCTTCAAGTCTTAGGCTAATAGCCAATGTTTAAGATGCTTTGATCTTTAGGTAGAAGTTCCTGTCCCAAGATGTGCATTGTTTGAATATCGTTGTCTGAGTAGGGCTAATTTTTTTTACTGACTTTTACACTTTTGGTTCTCTAGATACTTTTGTTAGTCTTTACAAAAGTTATTGGAAAGGTGGGCTACAATGTGCTGTAAAAATTGTATATTTCTAAGTTATAGTGTTGAAAGTTAAAAACTTATGATAAAAGCTTTGTTTCATATCCACTTCTGTCTCTAAGGAAACTAGTGAATAATCAGTCCTCTGCTTACCAGTGTATGTAAATGTTTTGTACACTTGATATAGCTCCAGCAGCAATCTTCAGCCGCATCTGCAGCTTTAATAAAGAACAAACCTGTGATGCTTTTGAAAACAACCTAAATTGAGCAACAGTCTGATGCATAAACTAGTCTTCTGGTCAGTGCTTTTTTTCAGCCAGAATGTTTATGATGCAGCAGTACAAATGCCTGTCACCACAGAATTAGGCTGACAGAGGAACTGTAACCCCACAGCAGTGGACCTGAGCTGTTAGGCCAGACAGCTGGTCACTGAGCTCCCTTGACTCAAACTCGAACTTTCATACCTCATAGTTGGATTTGTTAATGGTGTACTTCACAATATGTGAAATGGGCCAAAAAAAAAGGCACATAAATGAATTGCAAAGTTCTTCTAGTGTCATAAGATGAAAAAGGATCTTAATTGAAATCAAATTATGGTAAGTGAAATTGAGAGCAGGTCTGTTGAGAAAAAAGATATTTCCATTTTCAGAGAATGGAACCTCTCGGAAAAATTGATTTTAAAACTTAGGCTTCATAGGAGACCCTGAACAGAACTACAGAGATGGAAGGACAAAAGTTTTATGTTGCTTTTTTTCCCTTCTTCTGTGCTGTGTCCTTTCAGAGATTATTAGTGCTTTCATACTGAAACCAAGATATATTGGTTTTGCCTTGAAACAGTCTCCAGATTTTGACTTAATTTTTCTTTGTTTATCTAGGTGTTGGATCAAATGTTTGAGGCAGACAAGAATGAGGCATTAAAGAAGGCTCTCTTTTGTGGTGATGTGTCATTAATTGAAGAACTCTTAAACTCGGGTGAGGAAAGTCAGTTACAAAGTTGAATTTTTTTTGTGTGTGAATTCGGCAAGAATACTAAACTTTCTCATTTAAAACAAGACTTTATATCCTTTACTGGAAACATTCACATGTTCCTACATGCACTCAACACATTATTTTGAAAAATTTAATTACTTTTCAAGTGACTCAGATTCGGTATTCCAGCACATTCCCTATAATTTGTTTCTTTTGTCAGTCAGGAGCCCTGAAAATTGAGAAAACAATATTTCAGCTATGAAATAAGGTGTTTGTTTGTTTTCAGATTCATCTTAAACGTGCAAATAGTTACAAACGCTGAATTAGAGGTGGTTTAAATTGAAGGGGAGAATTTGGTGGGTGGTCTTTGGTGTTGAAGGTTGTGCAGCATGGGGTAAGAAGGGGAGGCTAGCATTTTTTGTTTTAGTGTTCCCCCAGTTTGGAAATTCCTTTTCCTTTTTTTTTTTTCTCCACAGCATTGTTAAGTGTCTGGTATGTGCCCTGTGTAATACTGCTGTCCTGGCAACATCAGCTGAACAAAGATTTTGTGAATCTGAAAGGTCTAACAGGCTTTTTGTAGCATTTGTCTCTAAAAAAGTAGTCTGTTTTAGCACTGAAAGCCTTTTTCCCTGTTCTGTTACTTAGTATTTGTCTTTAATGTGTTTGTTAATCAGTGTTAGGAAGATTGGATCACTTACTGAAGCATCCAGGGCAATCAGAAACTGCATAGCTGAGTTGACCTGCCTAGTGATAATTGTCAGGAAGTTCTGCTTCAGCAAGCAAGGAGAATATAGTAACCAAGAGCTTGTTCTCTGAGGAAAATCTGTCTTAGGGAAGAAAGTAGTTTATTGGTTAGCAATGGGCTTTCCTGAGTTTGAAACAATGACATTATTTGCCCTTTTAGAAGCCAACGGTTTCTCACCACAATGGGGTAATGGTTTTCTTTTTAAATTAAGCAAAACTACTGCACAGACTGAAACACAAGAAGTGCAATTCAAGCATGAAATATATCTGTCTTGCTTTGAGAAAATATATTCTTATTTATGGGCAGAATTTAGTGATGTCTGTGCATCAGATTGCTTCATTGTTTTGCTACACCATCCATTTTAAATTGTTGTATTCCAGCCAAACATCAATAGTTCACTTTCTGTGGTAATGCCCGCTATACAGTGGACAGTCTTGTGCTGTTGGAAGATAATGGATTTCTATAAGTGCATAGGTTCAGGCTGAGGATTTGTGTAGTTTAATTTCCTGTCTCCTAAAATGAACAAGACAGTATTATAAAAGAACATGTAATTTCCTTAAAATGGGATCAGCAGTAAATTCTGACCCATCCAGTACTGTTCTGCAAAGCAGTAGTACACAGTGCCTGTTATGGGGCCCTTTCTGAAGAAAGGTAACACTGTCCTTCGGGGAGTCTATGCTCAGGTTAAATCTTTGCCTCCAGAAATACTTGAAGTATGTGTTTGGTAGCGGTTGTAGGAGACTCACTACTAGCAGTCAGGCAAATTTAAGGTTTGTGTTGGAAGTGGATTTCCTAGCAACAGTTGGGGCTGTTCCTTCAGGTAGGGTGAGACTGTGTTGTCTTCTGGCTTGGTTAGATGTTGCTTTAGTATTTTTGATGCCGAAGCAGTTTTACAGAACTTTAGGAGATGGACAAACACATGTTTTTCCTTACCACTTTTGTGAAATGGTAACTTAGGAAAAAGTTTCTGAAGTACGTGTCTCAAAAAGGAATGCAAGCAAGTAGCACCTTCAAAGATGATTTGGATATTTTGGTTTGCTTTAGGAGTAAAGTACTTAACACCATGTAATTAATGTGTTCCATTTCCTAAAATGGAATTGAAAGTTATGACCTCATGATAGTTTAGGCTTATTAAAGATATAACTACAGTCAAATCCTCCATTTTCCTTCAACATTTTGTTCCACTAATATCTTTGAATGAGTGCTGGAGCTCATATCATCTTTTGTGAGCCAGTTCAAGGAATTATAAGCAGTAGTAAACAACAAGAATGGGAGGGTGTCTAGCATGTGAGAATAAATTTTCAGCCAATTTTGGATTCTGAACCCTGAGTCAGGTGACCACCATAGCTGGCCCAGCAGAGGGAGATGGCAGCAGCTCTAATACGACTCAGCATTGAGGTTGTGTGGGAACAGAACTAAGTGCAGACAGACTTAAATCAATACTTCCACTAGAGAAAAGTCTTAGAGAATCAAGCATTTTGGTACTTCCCCTCAGGTAAATGGTGTCTGAATGTGAATGGATTCCAGCACTAAGAGCTGTTCTTTAACAGAATGAAAGTCAAGACCTCATCTTTTTGATGTCAAACAAGGAATTAATTAACAGAGTTACATTTTTCTCTATAAAAACAGCCTTTCTACTATAGCTATTATTAGCCACAGTCAAGAAAGTATCTGAAAGGGATATGGGAGAAACAGTAATAGTCACAAAAAGAATGCAGTTCTTACTTTGCTGTTCTTTGGCTTCACTACTGTTTGTATTCTTCACATGGTTTCTGCTGTAGTTTGTGGCCAGAATGTTTCTCCATTTTGGTGCTTAAACAGGAAGATACTTATCTGTAATTCAGATTGTAAAGAAGAACGTTGGTTTGTCTCCTAGCTGTAATTGTGGGGCCGTGTGACTGAAAGGCTCCTCTGCTCGTACCTGCAGAGGAACACAGATAATGGCAGGTGGGGGAGCCCAAATAACGTCCTGGTTCAGCTCCTCTCAGGCCTGTCATGGAAACCAGTAGCCTACCTCTGCAGTCTCAGAGAAGCAGAGACCATGTGCAGGCAAATTACAGACTAAGAGCAAGGGACTCCCTGCTGCAACAAAAGGTCTTTGTGCCTGGGGCCAAGTGACTGTACAGACAGGAGTGAGTTTGAAAGCTATGCCAGTCACAGCAGTGGGACCAGAGGTTGGAGGCCCATATGTCTGTAATGGAAAGGGAGCAGCTGGAGGGGATGGATGACAGGACAATACCGGTGCTGCTGTGTTCATAGGAGTGCTCTGTTTTGTCTGTGTTGATTGCTGTGGCCAGTGGGCGTGTGTGTGTGCTTGCACACCTGCTGGGAATTCATGCTCAGCATTGGTAGAGGTTGGACCTGCGGTTCTGGAGTGCAACAGCCTCACTTCTCTCTGGCTGTTGGATTTGCTCTGATTTTTCACTAAAAGTTTTTTCTGGGCTTTGCTGTTTTCTCAAGGAGAAAATCTCAAGGATTTCTCAAGGGCCATTTTAAATACTGGACTAACACTGCTTACTTCAATAACAGCTCATGTAATGAAAGTAATAACCTATTTGAGTAGTCATCAAGGTGAGACATTTCTGGTTCAGTCAAAAACTTGCAACCAAGAAGTCACATGACTGTTCCTGTTTTGGTTGTCTTTTCTCCCTCTGGGATTGCAGCTTGTTTGCATTGGGACTTTCACACTAAGTGGTACTTCGAAGCAGTCACTACCAAGATGGTAGGAGACTATGCAGGACAAACAGCATATTGCCAAATAGACCATTCCACCTCTAGAACTTGGAAAAAGCACCAGCATCATGGCAGATACTAGCTGCTATACATGTAAAGAAAGCATTGAGGAAAATGCTTTCTCAAGTGTTTTAATAAGTGTATATATAGCTGCCAAATAGATAATTTGTCATTGTTGTTCTAGTATGTATTAAGGTAAAAAGCTTTAGATGGGAGCTGCAGTTACATGGACTGCTTTTCTTCTCATGAGGAAAAGAGACTTTTTAAAGGCTGAGAGAGTGACAGATTTTGGGTATTTTTTTCTTACACTAGTATTACTTCAGTGGGGTGTTGAATATCAGACTTGGTAAATTCTTGAAGTGACTTACAAGGAAGTTCTGATGTGACTACTAAAGGACATTTTCTGGCTCCCCTTGTAGAACTGTATGCTTCAATGAAAAGTTTTTGTATGCTGTAGATAGGCCAGTGTGCTGTGACATTAACTGCAGCTAGTATTACAATCAAAGGAGATTTGATTGTAAATTCTATGGCTTGCAGGTGTTAGAATGCTTCAACACATGGCTTTCATTGAATTGTTACCTCTTCATTGATTCTACAATTCCAGTGGTCTTAGGAAGTTAAAGAACCAATCCAAGAGCAATGACCTGTTAGTCCCTCAGCTTTAATGGCGTTACATTGATAAACCAAACACGTCTTCGACATGGTACCAAGTCAGGGAAAGTATTCATTTTGCATGAAAAAGTATGCGTGTAGCTTAACTGTCACAAATTTCTAAGGATCTTTTTGGGTGGTTTTTCCTAAAGAGGTATTTTTGGTTATCCATGGTCACTATAGGACTAATATACTACCAACTGATGGAAACTTTCGTAGAGGAAGTAGTCTTTGTTGAAGAATCAAAAAATCCATCCAATTTTTAATAAAAAAAGTTGTCAGATGAGTATCTCAGTCTGGTACTTGGTTCTCCGTGCATTTGGGAAGGCTGGGCTGTCTGCCAGGCATGCTTCTAGCAATTTTAGCCATTCTGGCTATTATAAAGCGTAACAAACAATTCTGGTGATTGTGTTTGGACCTTGCAGAGTCTCCTATTTCTTCTTTTTATTGAGACAATATTTTGTTAGTTTCAAACACAAATCTGCTAGTTAACTGTATTGCCGGACAGAGAACACAAGGAGCTGTGAAGTAGGAAACCCTAAATGTTGTGATCTTAATTGCCTAACAAGCAGTTTGCTTCCACAGCAGTCTTCTTGGCTTGGCAAGAGTCAGATTTTTTCATTTTGATTGAAGAAAGCTATTGCACAGTAGAGAATACAGGTTCTGTGTACTTATATGAAATTACTTTTGCAGCTAAATGCTTGAGGTTTTTAATTTTCTGTGGTACTTAACTCCTTGGATTGAGAACTGTGTCAGTTTTAAAAGTTGTTTTCTGGTGTTCTAAATAAAGTTGTATTAAAAAAAAGAAAATACCATTAGAGATTTCTCTCCCTTGTACTATATGCAAACAGAGTGTAACCTTTGTAATGCTACACGTTGAGAGTAAGTTTTATGAAAAGCATGTTTGTTGTGATGCAGTTTCATGATTTTAATTTCTTAAATTTTAACAGGTATCAGCATAGAAACTAACTTTCAGTTTGGATGGACTCCCTTGATGTGTGCAGCCAGTGTGGCTGACTTTGCAGTAGTACGTCTTCTTCTGAACAGAGGTGCTAATGCATGTTTTGAAATAGGTAAGATGGGAATGGAAAACACTGGCTGATAATGCTCAGTACCAGATATTATCCCTGTCCTTATTCTCTTGTTTACATGTGTAGGGAAGACAATCAAAAGTTCACAGTGGAACTGAGACTCGCTCTACCTTACACAGTTTTGAAGAAAAAGTAGTAGTTTTAAAGTAAAACTTGTGTTCCTGGAACAGATCTAAAATCAGTTGATGTGTTTCCTTGTTCCTTCTCTCTCAATTCTACTTTCCCCCACACCTCCCAAATCCTAAGTACTTTTTTAAAAAGTGTTTGGAAGTACTTGCTCAAAAATTATAGTATAAAGTTGTACAGGTAAAACTTACTGTGTTTGATCCTGTTATGAACTATGTACGTGCAGAAACCAGATAATGTCTCAACATGAACAGCTTTCCAGTTCATGGGAAACTAATGCGGACTTCTCTAAAAGTAGAGTGCAGTTTTCCTATTTTCTATTAAGAAAACTGTTCTTCTCTGTGTTGCTATATCACCTTCTTCTGCAAGAGTTCAGTGTAGCTTCTGAGTAGTATCAGTTCCTCTGTCAATTTTATTGGTCTAATAATAACTCTTTTTCTAATTATATTGTGGTTATTTTCAATCTTTTTCATTGCACTGGAATATTTATCCCACAGTACTGCCAAGTACATAAGAGCAGTAATCATATTTTCCAGTAACTTGACAGTATTTGTAGTGGTAGTAGACTGAAATACAGATGGTACAAATCTGGCTCTGATAATTTCTCTAACCTCTTAGCAGTTGATCACAGTATGAGATTAGAGTAGATTGCCCACACCAAAAGCAATCAAGCCTTCTTCTAATCACTGTCCTTGTAGCCAGTTTCAGAGAACTTCTATGTGTCTGCCTACAGCTCATACCTGTTCCTTGTTTATGGCTTTAGAAAGCTATAAATGAGGTAGAAACTGCTATGGACAATAGTTGAGGCTGACCAGCTAACCAAATGCATGGCATTTTTCCATTTGTGTGACAACTGTCTTTGCCCAGAGTGGCACCTCTAGGATCAGGTTTCTTGGCTTGTTTCCCTGTTAGACTGTGTAGGGAAACTGTAACTAGGGCATATGGGCAGCAGAGTACTGTCCAGCCAGGAGCAGTCTTGTAAGTCATTGATTTGGGTCAGGCCACGTGTGTTCAGTAATGCTGTGCTATCCTAAGGGGGTACTAAATCTCCCCAGCCCTCCTGCTATTTTTTACGTCAGCAGGCAATCATACAAGTGATCCTATAATAATTACCCTTTAACGCTTATAATCCTAATAAACAGCTATACTGTTAATCACCTTGAGTCACTCTTCAGGCATTCTTTATCATTAGTTACTTAATTTTACCCTTTTTGGTAGTTGACAAGAACAAATATATCATTTACTGCGTGATGAGTTCAAAATATTGCATCCTTGAGCAATAATTTCACCAGAACTACTGGAGTTTTCGTCTAGTCTGAGCAAAAACTTACCTCTTTTGCAGTCTTTTAGCAATTATTCTCTGTAGAAGAGAAATCTAAGAATTCCAAGGTGTTTCTTCCCCTTTGTCTGTTGCTAATATGTGTGAGCTGTAGATAGGCTAACAGAAATTAATTTCCCATTCTTTATCACTGCCTGATATGAAGAATTACAACTGCAGGTTCCTCCCAAATACCATTCCCAGATTGACAGTGCTTTGTCCTGCTGTCTTTCCATTCGTGGTCTAGTTGATAATGAGGTTAAACATTTTAAGTAAATGTTTAAATTTGTCATCATATCAAGTAATTTCTACATGAGGCAGTTGAAAATTAAAGGGTGGTATATTAAAAAACCAAATGAATTTAAATGTATAACTAAGTTGTAGAGGTGGAGGACAAGAGGTGGTGAGAGCAGTGGTGGTAACATACATAACAAACTTTTCATGTTTAAATATGATGAAATCTGACCTCATTGAAGAATGAAGATGTTAATTATACACAGTCTTAAAATTTCCACAAGAAAATTAGAAAATATATTGTAACACTTGACAGGATATGAAGTAGGTGCAGCTAATATTATACTTGAATGGATGAAGGCATGTTGGAACTTGTGAACAAGTTTGTGCAATAAACAAAATGGGCAGTTACTCAAATAGCAGTTTTCTAAATGACATTGGGGCCGACTAAGGTCTTTGAGGCGTTACATTTCCCATATGGAAACCATGCTAATCATGGGAAAGAAGGTCTCCTGAGGGCAAACAGCAGTTGTACAGTTTTGATTTATGAGCCAGGGTGGTATGTAATACCCAGCTGGTTTCAGAGCTGGAGAAGTAAATATGCTGGTATTCCTATGGACTGTGTAGATGCTCTTTAAATCAACATCTAAACCAACACTTTTAATACTTCCCCTGCCACTACTGGACCATAGTAAGTTAATAAATTTAATTCTTCCTCCTTAAGACCTATCGTGAAGCCCTTTTGCTTCAAGTGTCTTTTGTATGGGCCTCTCTTTTCCCCCAAATTGATGTCACTATGTGTTCATAACACATTTCAAGTACCTTTTTCTATCCATTGCAGCTCTTACTTCCATTTACTGGAGGAGAGGAACAGGGAGTGAATCTACTGGTGTGGAATGTGTTTTGAGAAATAAGCATCTATAGTTCAGCTCGTGTTGTAGCTTTGGGGCACTTTCAAGCTGTTCTAAACTTCAGTAGGAATACATGCTTTACTACTGTGATTCACTGTCATCTTTCTGAGTATCTCCTCAGGAGCCTTTGTCTTACCGGATCATTGCAGTGATTTTCACAGACAGGAAAACAAGATTGTTAGCCTTTTCCAAATATTGTAGAGTATAAAAATCTCAGTAGCAACTCTAGCAAATATAAAGACTTTTAAAGGAACTTCTGGATTAGCATGGTATTTACATTTACATATGTAATTCTGTAACTGCAAATTTCCAAACAGATAAATACACTGTGTTGATGGCAGCATGTACTGCACAAGCTTCAGAGGAGAACATCTTGAACACTGTCGAACTGCTTCTATCAAGGAATGCTGACCCTAACCTTACTTGCAGGTATTGAAAACCCCACATCTGTGAATACAGTACAAAATTTAATATTATTATACAGAGATGTTTATAGACATAGCTGTTGTTGGTGGTTAAGGTGAAGTGTATGTACTTGTAATTTCATTGCTGTTGGTATAAGGAAAGATTAGTACCCAGATACTTATATCTATTAGTACAATTGTGAATCTGAGTAAATAAGACTGTGATCAGCTTTATCAAATTGTAAGTATATTCTTCAGCTGAAAAAAAAAATTAATCTCAATTAGTCACTTGACTGAAGTATAGATGCAAGAAGTATGTCCACTGCCTTTCCTGACTCATATTGCTGCTTCTGCATCGGGATGAAAGTCAAATCCATTCTTTATTTAAATTCATATCCTACTTTTGAACTTTTTGTAGATATTTTTTGTGGATAGAGTGCTTCCTGAGGAAAATAGAATTCTTAAATAAAATACATTTATTCCACTGCAATCTGGAATAATTTGGATTAAAGACAGTAAGCTCCATTTAGAAACAACATAGTAGTCCTTCAATTACAACTTTGTGTCTCAACAGTCTGAAGTAGTGCATCGTGAGATGTCTGTAGTTACACAGTCTGATGAAATGTTTCATTTTACATGAAAAAGAAATAAATTCTGGACTGGCCCCAGGATAATCCATCTTGCCTCTGCTAAAAAAAAAATACTGTTTAGGTCAACTGGTTTTTCATCTAACAGAATTTTTTTATACCCCACCTCTTTCATCACATTACCTGGGATATACAGACTGAGTAGCTCGCTAAAAAGAATAGAATTGAAGGCCTTCAGTTTTCCTTAGTAGGATTCAATTATTCAAGGTCCTGAAACTTGCTATGAGCATTAATACTGATACACAAGGAGGAAACAGAGTTCTGCTGAAGTGCCGCTGATGTCTGGTACCAAATCTAAATGCCATTCTTCTGTTCTTATCAGAGAGACTAGAAATTCTTCATGAGAGAAGAGAAAGCTACATAATCTGAAATAATTACATATTCTTGTTGTCAGATAGCTGGGTGTTAGAATAAACATCCTGCTTTAAAAAGAGGGGAAATTGTTGCATTATTAACTTTGTCTTGGGTGTTGGAAATGAAAGCGAGAGTGCAGAGCTGCAGATTTGCATTTGGACAGGCCTTTGGCTAAACTTTAGGGGCAAACAGTGTGAATGCTGACACAAGAGGTAGGAATTCTAATTTTTAAATTTTATTTATAAACTTAGAGTATGTTTTGCGTGGTTGATCTTTATATACAACTATTTATTTACTGTCTTTTTATGTCCTTAGACTTTGCACTAACATGAGTTATTCGTGTATCCAGCAAGATATGGTAGTGGCTTTTTCACCTTTGCAGTATTAGTCTTTCTCAAATGAAAAGATAAATTAAGTGACAAACAGAAATGTCATATTTGTGCTAAATAAAAGCAGAGGCTTGAAAAATCAGACCTTGTCACCCCAAACCTTTGAGCTGCCTTTATGCCCTTCCAGTATTTGACATACATGCATGCCATTCCATCACTGGGTCTACACAGGCAACAGCTGCTGTTTCTCAATGACTTCTTGCTCTATGTTTAGAAATGAGCATAAAACACAGAGCAAGAAATGAGCATAAAACTGCCTTATGTGACAGTAAGGGATCAACCAGCCTCTCTCTGTCCCATTTCACCTGTTTCATTAGAGCAAGCAGGATGTCCTATGGGAGTGATCAGAACTGTCAGTGAGTTGAGACGACTGTGGAAGTACTTCCTGTGTGATCAGCTTAACACAGGTGAAGAACTAAGATTCTCATTATTTTGCTTTCTCAGCATGTAAGAACCAGAATGATTCTAGGAAGCTTCTCTTATCTACCAGCCACTGGAATGTGTGTGAATGCAAAGCAGAATACTTAACCTTCATGTAAGGCAGAGTTTAATGTTTATCCTTGGTTGTACCATCAGGGCAACCAGTAGGCTCTTTTATTTCATGTTATCTGGAAGTGATATGCAGAAACTTGATGGGAGTGGGTCTAATTTATAAAGTATGTGTGGAGTGGGGAAGGACTAGTGGGAAAGAAACTGAATTTTGAAATGCAGAGAAAGAAGGTGAGTTTAGGAATGAGTAGGTGGATGGTTTCTTGTAGAGGGATATGGTTCTGAGAAGAAAGTATTCAGTAGCATAACTTACGATATTTTTGCTAAATCAAAGTTGGAAACTGAGTACTGTGGCTGTAAAAACAGTTTTGTTGATGAGAATGTAGTGTATCAAAGCATAAGTCCTAGCTAAAGGATTTTAAAAGTCAAACAAGTAGAGTAATGGCTAGGTGAAACAAGAAGGCATTGTAAGACCTGCTCTGAATAGTCATTGTAGAGCTGCTGTAGTCTGAATGCTTCATTTGAGTGAGTGCTACCTTGAGAAATTTGTTTTGCTTATCTCATGTCATTCACATTCCTCTTGCTCCAAAATGTAAATTATATACTTTTCTAAGCCTTACAAAGGGATAATGTTTAAGTAGTGTTTTTTTTAAAAACCTTTTTTAACCTGCAGTGCTTTCCTGAAGTTATACTAAAGTATGTTCTTCTAGTATTTCTTGTTATATAGGGTTTCCCACTTCATCACTAAATCCCACTAAGCCAGAAGATGGTCAGATTTTCTTCTGTTGCTGTGAACATTGTGTTGCCACTTAATTTCTCAGTTCCAGGCTTAATGTGCAGCAGTGGAGTGGGGAAACTGGCTCCAAAAGCTTCTGAAGATGCTTCCTGTTTATCTGAAGCACTGTTCAGTTTACAGATCAATACACTAAAATGGTGTCTTGCAACATTATTTCCTTGCTTTGGGATCTCAGTAAGAAAAAGATTGAGACTAAACTCCTGGTCAAATTATTTTCTACCTGCTGTATTTTTATATATTATTATTATTGATGCACTGAGACCAGTTGATAAACACATATCCAGTTATGAGACTTTACTTACAACTTGTCAAGACCACCAACCTGAAATACTGAATTTTCTATAGATGTCTTCCCAGTGGAAAGAAACCTGTGTGTAAATAGGAGACATCTCCTGTCCTTCCACTTACGAAATTTTCCAGGAAGGTGAAGTTTGTCTTGCTTGAGATCCCAAACATAAAGATGTTTATTTGTCAAGTGTGGTGAAATCTGCACCACAGATTCACTTTAGTGACGACTATTCCATACATTTTTGGGTCAGATGCTTGCCATCTAGGCGATAAAACTTTATCACCAGTTCTGTCATGGCTCCTGATTATCCAGGATAGGAGACTTAAGGGTAGTAGGTCTGTTCTACTCAGCTTGTTGTCTTGTGATGTAAATTTTGCCCCGTTTTTTCCACAAGGTGAAATGAGCCTGTAAGAGCTTCTGGTTGTATCATTGTGTACATGTCAGATACAAAGTCTTGGATGGCCTTAAAAACTGAAAAAACTTCCATTTTTGTCCTTTTCTTCAGTCTTAATATAAAAGCAGGGAGACTTAGAGCATGAAGCTGTGTTAGAGGACGTTTGCATTGGGTATTAGGAAGAGGTTCTTCTGCCAGAGAGTACTTGGGCATGGGAACAGGCTCCCCAGGAAAATAGTCATAGCACCAAGTTTGACAGCTCAAGAGGCATTTGGATAATGCTCTCAACTATATGTTGTGATTCTTTGGCTTGTCATGTCCAGGGCCAGGAACTGGATTCTATAATCCTTGTGGGTCCCTTCCGACTCAGAATTTTCTGTGACTCTAAAGGTAAAAACATTTAAACAAAAATCTTTCTCCATTTGCATGAGACCCTGCTTCCTATATAGGTGGTACAAAACCAAAAGCAAATATAGTTAGATGTTTAATTAATAAATTGCTTATATGCCTTTTAAGATTTTGTTTATTTACTGACTATGACTTGAGTATCATACTCAGTATGGAAAAATGTCATGGCAAATTGTACCATACAAAAGGACTTAATGGGTGTTTGGACAAGGTCATCTGCAAGCCAGACTGCTGAAACACAGCAGTTACTCAAAATGATGAAAGGATTCTTAAGATCTGGATGATGATCACTACACTCTCTATGAGCATTTTTAGATTGCACTAAGATATACCAGTAAGTTTAATTTCTCTTCAACTTTAGCAGGAAACAGTGGATTTGCCGCGTTAAAGCTTGCTGTTGTGGTTGTGGGGGGGGTTCATCGCAGGGTTTCGCCAATGCTCTTGTCTCCCTCCTGTGGCCGTACCTGTAATTGCACGCTGCTTTCATGAGGTGGCTCAGGGCACCCCCTTGCATGTAGAGGTGTAAATTTGTGCAGCAGTGCATGTGTTTCTATCCTGAAATAGCTTGCAGCCTTTGAAATTAAAACTCAAGCATTAAAATAGAATGCTTTCAGTACTAATTACACAGTCGTGTTGATGGACCTTTTAAATGTTGTATTTATTGAGTTTTACTTGTAAATGGAGCAGTTCTTTAAGTGACTTTTGTGTTGTCGTTGGGTTGGTTTCAGATATCATGCCTGAAGTACTATACAGCTATAACTACATCATATTCTTTGGAGAAAAGACTATTCTGTAGCTTCAGGGCTTTTGTTTAGTATTTTTCCTTTGAAAAAGCAGAAGATAATTGTGAATTAGTATCAAAATTAAACAAAAAAATGTTGAGAGCAGGAGAAATGAAAACTGAATCAGGCATGATTGGACTGGTTTTGCAGTCACATGTAAATAGAATACTTCAAAGGTGATGGCATGGGAAATTCATCAAAGGCTACCTACCACTGAAAAGAAAAAAGCATGGGAGTGAGTGTCCATGTTGGGCAAACAAGTTTGAATTTTGTTGTTAAAAATTATTAGGTTGTAATCAATTTCTGCTCATTCTTTAACATATAGATATCTGCATATGTCTCTGTATAGACATCTCTGTAGAGACCTGTAGAGATAGTGACATATATAGACATCAGTTATTAAGTTGAAGATGGAGATTATAGTTTTTCTCTATTTTTATAGTAATCTTCGTAGGTTCACAGGGCAATTCAGGTCAGAAGGGATTTCAGGAAGTTTCTAGTCCAACTTCTTTAAAGCTACATCTGCTGTAAAACTGGGCTAGGTTGCCATCTGGTCTTGAAATCCACTATGGATGGAGAATAAAATAATTCTCTGACCAGCCAATTCCACAGATTGGCTGTGCTCCATAATGAAATGTCTCCTCACATACAGTCAGAACTTCTGCTTTTGTAGCGTTGATGAACTTAGTTAGTTCTAGACTGATGCAAGTCTTTTTGCTTCATTACCAAGTTCCCTTATGTTGTTGACAGTATGTCTTGAAGGTCTGGTTACTTTTCATTTTGCTCATCTCTGTGTGATTGACCTTTTTCCCATAACATAAGGCTGTTTCAAATTTGTAATGTTACTGGATTTCATTCAGTACACCTGTAACTGTGTTTGCCTAAGACAAAACCTTATCCTTGTGTGAATGATCAAAACCAAAGAAAGATGTGCAAAGCCTTAGTTCTACTAATACTCTCTGGAAGGAGGCAGAAATTCTAAGGCAGTTGCTTTAAGACATGAATTTGGGGATCCCTCTAGTGGTCAATGAACTTATTTTTAAGAAACCCAATATTGGGAAGAACAGTCCTCCCCTTGGATATATCCTAGCAAAATAGAATAAACTTCAGAAAGCAGGTTTTTGACATGGAGCTATACATTACAAGCAATACATAATATTTTTCATAAAATAAATTTCAAAATTTCGTAAAATAAAATTTCAAAAAACTGTTGCTTTTTAAAATACAGTAGATCTTAATTAAGCAACAATAGTAAAATATTTCAGCAATTAATTATTCTGCAGTCTTACTCCATCAAAGAATGTGTCAGGCATCTGGAAAGATACTTTGCAAACAGAAGCTTTTGAGCAATATTTTGCAATGGCTGCATCTTGTAAACATCACTAGAAGCATAAGATCATGTTTTGGTTTGGTACAATTCAAAGGAGAACACTTTTGAATGAGTCATCTCCTTTAACTATTTCAGCAATTCCTTTCCACCAATAAGACATGAATAATAATAATAGATGAAAGGGAAAAGCAGTGGTTTATTAACAAACAGAATGTCAAAAGGCATGGGAAAAAAGTAAACTGCTAGACCTCATACCCCACTGCAACAAAGAGAGACCTGAAATGCTGGAAACTACCTGTTCCCAAAATGAGCCCGGCAGGAGAACTTTCAGGCTTTGAAGGACAGAGTGACAAGATGGCGTGAGAGCCCTCCCTGGAAGGCAAGAGCCTCACAGAGCTGTTCCAGCAGCAAAGAGCTTCCCCATGGCAAGGCACAGCAGAGTGGGCACAACAGGCAAAACAGCTACAGCCGGGCTGGAGCCACAGCCAGCCAGTGCATCCTCTCCCCAACTTGATGCAGTCAGCAGCATCTTGGGCTGAAGCAGGGTGGCTCAGCTCCACTTCTGCCAGCACAGTGCTCACCTGGTTTTTCAGACAGGCAGCTGTAGAATTCACCTTCAAGGTAGTTCAGAAATTGCTCCTGCAGCTTCTCTGAGCTGAGGGGGAAAAAACCCAACAAAAGGGAAAGAAAAACCATTACCTGGGCAAAGATGAGGCAGGCAGCAATGCAAATACCATGCTGGGCAGAGCCCCAAGGAACCTTGCTGGAGAGCTTTTAAAAACTCCTACATAAAAGCAACCTCCACACACATACACGGTTTGGCACAGATGATTATGGGATATGATATCATTACGAATCACCCTAAGACAGATCAGTAGACTGTTGTTCTCATGGTTTTGGGATGTAAAAAGACAGAGGGTGGGAAGGGTGCTCCTTCAGCAGCTGTAGGAAACGGTAGTCTGTGTAGGAAAGAAGGTATCAACAGATAGACATCATAGAATCAGCAAGATTGGAAGAAACTTTCAAGATCATGTTAGTCTGACCATCAACCCAGCACCACCCCTAAACTGTGTGCCAAAGTGCCACATCCAGACCCCTTTTGAGCACTTCTTGAGACAGTAACTACCCCCTCCAGGGGCAGCTCTTCCAATGCCTAACCACTCGTTCAGTGGGGAAAAGAAAAAAAATGAGTATCTAATCTGAACCTTCACTGATGCAACTTCTGTGAACAGGTGACAAAAATGGGACAAAGGGCAAAAATATTATGATTGTGTTTAGTTTTAGTACTTGAAAATTTAAGATCTTCAGTATTATCTGTATATGTAATCTTCTTGGGCATACTCAGGGTGGGGGTAGTCCTGACTGTTAGTAATAGGTATGCAGCTCCTGTTATTGCATCATGCCTCTGCACAGCAGTAAGAGCTGTATGATCTGTGATTCTTTTGCTTACACTGATTGTACCAGAGAGGGTTTTGCATTTATGAACGTGGTTGTTGTTTTTGATATACTTTCTCTTAAGTATTAAGTTGTGATTTACATCTTGGCCTCAATGAAACTGCATAGTTTTTCTGAACTTTGGATTGAAATTATTCTGCACGTAGAACACATCACTTAGGCTGTGTCTTGTAAAAATAATTTTCTAAATGAAAATAGAAATGTGCCACTTTTTTTTTTTTTCTTTTTGCATTTTGGTGTACTTTATTTCACCTGGCACCTTTTCTTTCAGAAAACAAATGACTGCACTGATGTATGCAGCTAGAAAAGGCTATCCTCGAGTTGTTGCTTTTCTTGTTGCTCATGGATCACACATAAATGCCCAAGATGAAAATGGATATACAGTAAGTGATTTTTGTGTGTTGTATTTAATTATAAAAGATTGTAAAAGCAACTACCTACTAGCTTGTTTCGAAGCACAGCTTTCCGAGAAACATTCCTCAGATTTTTCTGCTTTAACACTACCTTGAGATCCTCTTGCGTTAATTGTCTTTGTGCTTTATTGATGGAAACTTTTGGGTTTTACTTCATATGTAAAATTGTAAAATTCATTGTAAATTCATATGTAAAACAAAGTTGTTCTTTGCAGGCATTAATATGGGCGGCACAGTATGGACATAAAAGTGTAATTTTGAAGTTGCTTGAGCTAGGAGCTGACAAAAATCTACAGACCAAGGATGAAAAAACAGCAGCAGATCTAGCAAAAGTCAATAAACATTTAGAGGTATTTAATTTCTCTTAGAAATGCAAATTCTGTGTTTTGTGTCAAAGATCTCTTTATTAATTGTATAATTTTCTGTACAAGTATTACTTTAATAACTACACTGTAGCAGCTATTTGAATACTAGTGCTGTTCCATTTATGTTTATAACAGGCTATTTTCTGTTATATCACAGCTTTTCACAGTGCTGTAAAGGCTATAATGTAGTGTTTTGGAAACCTTTTTTCTTTATTCTTTCAGAATCATTCACTTTAGATGTAGAATTCAAAACAAGGGATTATTCACATTTGCGGTGTTATTATGAGAAGTAGAAAAATGTATTGTTTTTTACCTGTCTACCAAAGTATGTGAGAGAATGCAGATGTCAAACTGGTCTGTAGAGTATAGTTTCACATTGAGTTTGGAAGTGAAAAGGCTAAAGTCAAAAAAAGAGGAATTGGTACTGGCCATTTTCAAAATCTGTTCTCCAGAGGAAGGTGTAAAATAATGTAAATTGATCATCAGATCATGGAAAGAGCAGCCGCTGATTACCAATTTAGAGAGCTACTGAAGACAACATGTATTTTTCTAAAATAAATATGTTTAGTGATGTTATCAGATGATACATGGTAGATCAGTCAGACCATATTCCTATGTATTTTGTTTTGAGTTGCTCTTACCAATGATGTGGCTTTTTTACACTGACTCTTCAAAAATGTGTAATTCCATCTTACGAATTGAAATTTACTGCTTCTTGCCTTTTTTTTTTTTTTTTTTTTTGCCTTCTTGCCAGACTCAAGGGCTGGGCAGGAACAAAAATGATAACTATGTACAGAGCTGTCAGTTATGCACACAGCAAGATCTGTGTCTGAGGCTTAGCGATCTGCTAGCTCAGGTTACTGAACAGGGTTACAAATGCTTTCTGCCTTTGATAAACTACTTGTTCAGCAGGTTGCAGCCATATCATCTTATAACATGACTTTCCCTGACATGGATGGAATACAGGCTTGTCACACTTGAGAGATGGCTCTTGCCTCTTGACCTGAAGTGAACTTTCACACAATTGGTGCAGTCTTGCAGATAGTATTGAGATATTTAATGGTCATGAGCTTTTTCCAGCTTCAGGGTCTGCTTTCAGGCAACTCAAGGGGCTGTCATACAGATAATGTCTGCAGAAACTGTTTCTGGGAGGGAAAATATTTTTTATTTGTATTATTCTAGATTTGACTGGGAGTTATTTTTTTTCCAAACAGCCTGTATGGTGCTGTGTTTCAAGATTGTGACCAAAACAATGTCGATAACACACCAGAGTTTTAGCTGTTGCTGAGCAGTGTTTTTGCAGAATCAAGGCCATCTTTGTTTCTTGCTCTGCTCCCCATCTCTAGCAAGTAGGCTGAGAGTTAGCAAGAGGTTGATGAGCCCTGGACTGCTCACTCCAGCTAACACAAGGGGTATTCCATGCCCAATAACACCATGCTTAGCAATAAATTTGGAGAGTTGCTGGGCACTGGTGGGAGGTGGTGCGTGCCTGCTGTTGCATCACTTAGCTTTTGGGTTTGGTTTTTTGTTCCCCTTCACATAGCAAATTGCTCAGGCCATGAAAAGTTTTCTCACTTTCACCCTTCTCATTCTCCCTCATCCTGCTGGCCTCAGTAGGGGGGTTTGTTTGCCCCTGTTTTGCTTATTTGATTAGCTGTGATCAACCCACATACTTGTGCATGTGTGTATTGCATATTAAATGGACTAGTTCCAGGCAAGTGGTTTCACCATTCATTTAGCTTTATTGAGCTTCTACTTCTTTTGCTAAATTTTTTTGTAACTATCTCAAAACCCACACAGAGGCAGTTCAATGTCTGCAGTCCATCACTACTGCATAGTGATGCCTAGCAGAAGGCTTCTTCTTTAATCAGTTGAAAGAATCCCTGTCTGTCTGATATAGTTAACTTAGATTCTCAGTTGTAAATTGATAAATGTTATGTTTATATATGCACTGGAAATGGAGATGTTAAAAGAGTCATATGCCTTGTGTTCTTTAGAGAACTTACTGCATTGAGTATGTAGAATTCTTGTCTGCAAGCAGCAAAAATTATTGTGTTGGTGTTTGGCTTTTTCTGTAGTGGCAGGTGGGTTTTTATAGACCATGTGATAAAACACCACTGTGCTCTGTGTTCATCACTGTGCTGGAATTTGGTTAATTCAGAAACACTCTTGGTAAACTCTATAGTCTTAACTTTTTGTTATAGATGTTTACTTAAGAGAAGTGGCAGGTGTTTCATGTTCTCTGTAAGTAGTAATTGATTGTAATCTTAATCCCATATTTTTTTATACATTCTGAGTTTTAATAATAATTAATTCATTTTGGCTGTTCCAGATATTTAGTTTGCTATCTTTGGCTGCAAATCACTTGCAAGGGAGACACCATAAAACAGAGCAAGAGGCTATCTGCAAATTTCTGACAGCTGTCTCTGACCACAGTGTTGGGTAAATACAGTTGTAGTGAAATTTTAGCTTATAAACATTCCTAAGAGATTGTGTTTGTTCATATCAATGATTAAGTTGTTCTGATACATAATGTGTCTCGTTTGGAGTGCTACCAAGAGTCCACAGTAAGTATATTAATGTACTGTTAATTTTTCAAGATTGCAAAGTTTGTTGGCATATAAACAAAAAGCATGCCCTAGATTTTTTTTCCTCTCATTTAGTGCAAAGTATAGGAGAGCCAGGGTCACTTCAGTTCATTTCAGCTCTCTTTAATTTGTATGCTCCCCTGTTGCATACTTCTTGTTCTGTGCTTATCTTAATTTGATGTTAAACTTTTGATACTTTCGCTGAATGCATTTCAGCTTCGTTGCCACCAAGAAGAGCTATGCCCTTTTCTTTTTTCTTGAATCAGTTGGAGAGTCAAAATTAAGCTCTGGAAGTTTTGGCAGAGTGTGCCCCTGACCCAGAGGCTTGAAGGTGCCCTATGACTGAAATCAGCACCTGCTTCAGCAACTTCAGAGATTCCTGATACAATTTTGTACAGGAACTTGGCTAAGAAGTCCTCAACAAACCATCCGTTTGCATCCTTCAGCTTGAGCTGCGTGGTCTTTGCAGCTTTGCAGTGCCCATAGTTTGTTCTGATTGGTCCGATTGCCCCTGCTCAGCCAGTCCTGCTGAATTTGCAATGCTCATTTTTGTAGCCTTAGGCTGATGGGCTGATGGCAGTTCACCGGGTAGCAGTTTGCAGTGAGGTCGCCTCAGACAGAGTACTTCAGGCAGAGCCACACCAGATTCTGTTTCTAGAATCCTAGGGTCATGTAGGTTGGAAAACACCTCCATCGAAGCCAGCCCTTTACTGAACACCACTGTGTCAACTAAACCTTAATACTAAGCACTACGTCCAGTCATTTCTTGGACTCTTCTGGGGATGGTGACTCAACCACCTCCCTGGGCAGCATGTTCCAGTGCTTGACCCTTTCAGTGAAGAAATTCCTCCTGGTGTCCTGCCTGACCCTCCCTTGTGTCAGTGTCCTGTTGCCAATTGCATGGGAGAAGAGGCCAACCCCCACCTGGCCACAGCCTCCTTTCAAGCAGTTGTACAGTGATAATGTCTCCTCTGAGCCTCCTTTTCCCCGTGCTAAAGAACCCCAGCTCCCTCAGCTGCTCCTCATACAACTCACTCTCTAGACCCTTCACCACCTCTGTTGCCCTTCTCTGGACACACTCCAGCCCTTCAGTGTCTTTCTTGTAGTGAAGAGCCCAGAACTGGACACAGAACTTGAGGTGTGGCCTCACCAGTGCAGGGGGGCAATCTCTTCCCTAGTTGTGCTGGCCACACAATTTCTGATTCAAGCCAGGATGCTATTGGCCTTCTTGACCACTGAGCACATGCTGGCTCATATTCAGCTGTCAGTGAGCACCCCAGGGTCCTTTTCTGCTGGGCTGCTTTCCAGACACTCTTCCCCTAGCCTGTAGCACTGCATGGGGTTATTATGACCAAAGGGCAGCACCCAACACTGCCTTATTTAACCTGATACAGTTAGCTTTTGCCCATTGATCCAGCCTGGCCAGATCCCTCTGCAGAGCCTTGTAACCCTCCAGCAGATCAGCATTCTCACCCTACTTGGTGCTATGTGTGAACTTATTCAGGGTACCCTCAATCCCCTCATCCAGATCATTGATAAACTATTAAACAGGACTGGCCCCAACACAGAGCCCTGGGGAATACTACCAATGACTGGCTGCCAGCTGGATGTAACTCCATTCACCACCACCCTCTGGGCCTGGGCATGCAGCTAGTGGGCTGCCAGCTTCTCCAGGAGAATGCTGTGGAAAACAGTATTGAAGGCTTTACTGAAGTCCACATAGGCATCCATAACCTTTCCCTCATCTGCTGGGTGGGTCACTTTGTCTTAAAAGGAGGTCCTGTTGTCCTAGCAGGACCTTTCTTTCCTAAACCCAGGCTGGCTCAGCCCAATTCTTTGGCTTCCCTGTACGTGCCATGTGATGGCACTCAAGATGCTCCTTCAGTCTTTGAGGAGGAGGCAGATCTTCATTTTGGGGCCTACAAGAAGATAGAGCAAAGTATGTCATAACTCAGGATTTTGGCAAAAGATTCGTTGTAACAGATGCAGTAGTCCTTTCAGGATTTTGTAGGATTTGCTCTTCTGTTTAATTCTTTTCATTACAGTTCATCTGATTGTTGAAAGCTGTTCAGTTATTTTTCCTCTTATACTTGTATATCCCTTGGTAGAGTGGGGAATCAAAATTGGTATTTTATATTTGTTTATAAATGTTAAACTCTGAACCTACAGTTCAGTGTTAATTACTTCCTCGGTCTACCTTCTGAACAGTAATCTTCTGACAAGCTTTTTGATGGAGTAATTTCCACTGTCTTTAATTACAGACGGTCCCTGTTTTCTTGATAACTTTTTTTGGCTGAACTGGAACCAGAATGGTACCATTTGTGGACTGAATCCAATTAATATGAATGTTATCTGATAAGAATACATAGTTATCTTCCTTAACCCCACTTCCACGTTTTTCAGGCTTTTGTAACCGAACTTTAAGGTTCATTTGGAATATTTTGTGATTTAAAATTACCTTTATGTACGAAAGTCATCCCTTTTGGTCTCAATTCAACTCCTTAGACAGAAAAGACATCTATAAATTTTTGATAGATGAAGTTGTATGCTTATAAGGTTCTTCCCAAGTGCTATGTCTAGGGAGCTTTTCTGTAACATTTTGTTATGGATGTTTTTGGGGTTTTTTCCTTTTTTTTTAATTTCCACTCTTTCTAACTCCAATCTCATGAATTATTTTTACAGTTCCTATTCAACTTATCATGACATGGAAGTGTTTTTACATGGTCTTGGTCTAGAACACATTGGAGGATTATTGGAGGTAATTTTGTGGTATATTTGCTACCTGTGAAGTAATCTGTGAAAGAAAGATGCACCTACTGCATAATAAAAACGTTATATTATCATTAATATATAAATTCAAATAAATTCCTTAAACAGAAATTTATTTATAAAATGGAAAGTTAAACTGCAATGGACTAAATTGGATTTCTTGATTATGTGTGTTAGTTACAACATTTGATGTTTCCAAACTAGACAGATCTTTCATTGCTTCAGTAATGATGTTTTGTATTTGGTTATGTTCCTGAAGACTGAAGTAAAACAGGGAAGAAAATCAAGTTAAAACTGTTTTATTCTGAAATTCTTTTTGATGGCAGAAATCCCTTTGTTTTATACAGGAACAAGATATAGGTTTAAGACAACTTCTGATCATGCAAAAAGATGACTTAATACAGGTCAGTTTACTACTTTAGAATTTAATTTAATTTTTCCCTCTTTTTAAAATGTTTTTAATGTCTTTACTTCTTGTTATAATTGTCTAACCTTGCAAGAATTCTTTCAGCATCTTCTGCAACTTCTTGAATTTTAATGTGAATATAAACAGGCTTTTTCTGAAGTACATAATTTCACAGATCAATGAGTGAGCAGGGGTGAGCAGGAAATAGTTGTAGTTTAAATTTTAGTTGTTACCATTTTTAGTTTTTAATTGTGATTTCTCTGAAGGGAAGTCTGTGCTAGGATTAGCAGTAGTAATACTAAGCAACTGCTTTAGATGTGGTCCTCCTTTGTGAAGTGGTAATTTTTGTTTGAGAAAGAAGAGCTCTCTTACATTAAAATTGCTTAAATTGTAGAATCTTGTATCCCATGCAGGTTTGTAAAACCTTATTCCCCCTCAAAAAGGGAGAAAAGAGAAGATTTTGTTTCTCACAGTTTACTGCAGCTGGTAAGGTTGGTCTATTGCTGTTTGCAAAGGTTGGTCTTTTAACTAAATGATGCATTATTACAAGGCTTCAGTTCTCACTTGAGATGTGGTGGTTGCTTTTCTTAATTCTTTGCTGGAATTTTTCCTGTGGGAGAGGAAAGGACTTCCTGTGCCTACAGGAGGATGCTGTAATAAAATCCAGTTATAGGAGTCCCATTGGAACAACGTAAGTACTTCAGGCAGCAGGATTCTTCTGAGCACCCTGTACTGGGGAGCTTTGGAATCTCTGTCCAAAGACACCTCATAAAAACAGGTGCTTCAAGACTGCTCCCTGCTACTGGAGCTAGCCATGTCCTTAGTGTCAGCTTTTCTTCTCCTAGTCCTGGGACCGAGGAGGTGTGTGTTCTGGCAGCTGGATCCTAGGTTATATTCCCTTAGAGTGAATGTCAACAAGGATTGTTTTGCTTGATGTTTTGTCTTGTAACTGAGTAGTTAATTTTTCTGACAGAACTCACAAGTAATTCTGTATTCTCAGGGGGTGTTCATATAGGGAACTTGTCAATGAAGAGATTTTTAAGAGTTCATCTAGGGCAAGATATTTAAAGACACGTCAGTGTATTTTTATGTTACTGCTTTTCTGAAGCCTCAGGATCATTGGACAGCATCCTGATGTCCTGGGATTTTTAGAACTCTAAAGCCCCTACTGATAGTGGTTTTGTCCTTTAAGGAAACTCTTGTGGATTTCTTCTCATTACTGTGTGAGCTGCTCTATTGGGCATGATTGCATTAAACTCTAAATCTGTCTGAGTGTATGATCATATTGATCACTTGCTGATATTGTAGTTATTGCTGATTTTTGTCCAGGAAACACTGGAGAAAGAGGAGAGAATTGTGGGCCTCAGCGAATGGCTGAGCTTTATGGTTCCCTCTCCAAAGAGGTGTAATTTTACTCAAAATCGTAGCTTCTGTTTCAGTTCTAAATTGTTTGAGGCTCACTATTATAAAAGCAAGCAAAGCTTTGAACAAACTGAAATATCTACATGGATCAACTGCTTCTACACAGAAAGATAATATCTGTAAGAATTTAATTGCTTTGTCTGTTAACTAGGCAACAGCAGGAAAGAGTTCCTGAAAAGTAAGTAATGCTTTGTGCATGGACATAAATTAATTAGTGAGTCTTCAGTTGAGAAGTTAAAAAATGGCATAATGCTCCTGGCTTATTAGCACTTCATAAGTTATCCTAAATTCTTTGTGCAGTCTAGTTTTAGAGCTCTGCTAACAGTTTCTCCCCACGCTGCTGATAGAACAAATCTAATCTGTTCCCTTGTAACTTCAGAGTTGAAAGTTTTACTGTGATGGCAGACTTTCAGCTAACAGCCAGCTGTTTAAAAGAGCCTGGATCTTATTACTACAAAGATTAATGATGACCTCTGATGGATGCCTCTGAACCAAGCTGCTTTGTATCCTGAGAACTGGGGAGAAATCCTGTCATTAACATGATTGCTTTCTTCCATCAAACCATATAGGAAGATATTTTCTCTGTAAATATCTTTATCTGTATTCTACAACAGAGCCTAAACAATGAGTCTTTCAAGCTGAAATCCTTGCATTCCTTAAGCTTATAAACTGTTCCATTCTGGGAAAAATGTGTTCAATATACTGGGACATGTCTGTTCAACATTTGGAGGTTTTTGTTTGCACTACTTACGACACTCACATTTTTTATTTTGTTTTAAGCAGTTTTTTTCATAAGATAGCAACAGAAGTAATTTTGCTTCTGGATGCATTTAGGATTAGAAAGGTTTCTTTCTTATGTTTTATTTAGTTTAGAATAAGAGAGATTAGTATCTTGTTTTGGATTTGAGAATGTATAATGAAAAGTTGACACAGCAAAATTCAAAATATAATCCAGAACTTTAACTACATAATTGGATAATTATCTGGTTCTGTATCTGGTACTTCTGTATCACAGTTCCAGGACTCATTTCTCTGCCCCCACTCCCTGAAAAAAGCATTTCATACTTGACAGAAATGTGTCAGATTATTAAAATTTGTGATTACTTGGTCAAAGTGGCATTGGTGTAAGAGTTTGTGCATAGCTTCACTGGTTTTATCTGTGCAGTATATCATCTTTCATGTGTTGAGGCAATCTTACTCACCTCTTGTCACGTTCATGCTGGAGTGAACTTGAGGCTTGGATTTTGAGGGACTGCTTTGTACGTATTTAAGTAAAAAATAAAATAGATGTTTCTAGAGTTGATCTGGCTAAAATTGAGAGTGCTTATAGTCTGTTTTACAGACAAGAGCAAATGATTGTACAGCACTTGATTCTTAAATATGGCCATTTCACAATAATACTTGCATAATTTGGACTGCAGAGCACAAGTGAACCAACACCAACTTAAAAATTCACTCATCTGTCAAGAAGGGCTTATTGCACTATGGTTGTTCCATGCTTTCATTATTGCATGAACAGTCAGGTTCTGGGTCACTTCATGTTGCAGAGATGGTGTAGAACTTGGTAAGTAGTTTAGACTGATCTATCAACCTTCTGTCTCTAAGTTCTGCACCTTTTACTAAAGTGGTAGAAGGCTTTATCCATAGTGACGTTTATCTCGTTCTTTACTTCCTGACACATATTTTGAAGATGTGGTGGTGCTCAGTGACCCATTTGCAGAAGAACAAAATGATATTCTATCTCTAGGGGAACAAAGTATGTCTGATATGCTGGTCAGAAAGCTGCATCCTGATTTGCTGGTTTCAGGAATGAGAAGGTGGAGTCAAAAGCAAAGGCTGTCTTTACAGTAGTTCCTACTTTAAACAAGATAGTTTTAGTTCCTCAAGAGCAACTGCTCTTGTAGAAATCTGCTTTCTTAGTCACGATAAAATGACTGCTGCAATGCTTTGTTAAGCCTTAAGAAAACATCAGTTCATTTTGGATAGGCCTCCACAAGGCAAACCTGAGAACTAATGAACTGAGCAAACTTACAGCTCAACACAAGTGAAGCAGATTATTTATAGGAAACCCAGATCTTTCTGTCTTAAGGCTGCAAGTGATACTTGCTAAAAAGACTTCAGTACAATTTATTCAGGGACCCATGGAAACCTATTAAAAACTCAAAAGTTCTTGACACCTGTAGTTAAATTCCCAGTTAATCTTGTTGGGATTTTTCATTACTGAAGAACTTAATTGTCTATAAACGTAACATGGGTTTGAAATGTTTAAAGGTACACTTGTGAGCCCATAGTTATTTGTTATCTCTAATGGATGGAGAACCTGGAGGACAGTTTTATGCAGTCACAGTAAATAATGGGTGTCAGAACATTGGGTCTCAGAAAAAAGCAAGTGTTTCCATAGGCATGATCTCTTCCCTAGAATATGATCTGATGTGGGTCACCAGCTATTCATTCAAAATTCTTTCTGGCAGAAGTCTGGCAGACTGCAAACACTGACATCTTCCAGATTTCTGAGGGTGCAGAAGGTAACTTCAACTCTTCAGAATATCAGTGAGGGTCCTATATAGTCTAGGTTTGGAGACTCTGAGATCCTTGCAGTCTCAAATGCCAGAGTGGTCAACTGTTGTTGAGTCAGGTACTCAGCTGGTGCCTTGGGAGCAAAGGCAAGAGGTTTTTCACTTGTGTGGAGGAGCATTTTAGGGCTGCTGACACCAGCCTGTTAGTTAGTCTTGCATTGCAGGGCAGCCTGTCAGATGAGCAAGGGAAATATTGGATGTGCAACAGAAGCACTTCCCTTTTAACAAATGAACTATTATTTTTCTTTAAGTGTTCTGCAAGAAAACTGAGCCCAGGATTTAAATATGATTTAAAATTTAATCTGAGATACTTGATAGCACCGCTGCCAGTGTTTTCTGTTCCAGGCATCACTTGGAGAATCTGTTACATAGTGTATATTTTTTGTGTTTTCCTTCAGTTAAAAAAGATGTCTTCATGTAAAATTCTCTATTTGCTGCTGATTTGATAATTGCCACTCTTTCTTTCTTAGTTAATGCTGTATCACCATCATGATGATTCATTATCTGGCTGTCAGAGCTGACTCAGCTCGTTCTTAAATGGAAAGCTTAACATTCTAACAAGACTGGGGTACCTAGGCAAACTGCTATTTTTTTTTTAAATAAACCCTAAACAAATTTTCTGAGTATCCTGTGCAGTTTTAGTTTGGCAGTTCCTCATCTCTTGTAATTTTATTATGCATCACTGAGTATTTTCTCTGGTTTTATTTTTTTTCCTATGTCACTTACATACATTGTAGCTGATTGCAATAACCTAAAAAGAACTTCTTTTAAATCTTAGTATTTAGAAGCTAGTGAAATGTGTCACTGTATTGTTATGTCTAGTAAGTTTAAATCATATTTGGAATTACTCTTTAAATTCAGATTGGCATTACAAATCCTGGAGATCAACAGAAACTCCTAGATGCTATTAATGATCTGCAAGTGGAAGAAAAAAAATTTGAAGACATCTCTGAAATCATGAACCTGGAATTGAGGTATTAATGGTATATCTAAGGAAACAGAAGTGAAATATTAACTATTTAAGGTGATCATGTTATTTTCTGTGGCTCAGAGGTAAAATTGTCTCACACCTTATCCCTTCATGTATAACATTCATGAGAATATGCAATTAGTGGATTATGAGAGCTGATGGTGGGTGTGTTTTGCACAAAGAAAGTTGGGAGCCTGTTAGTTAGGCCCTGTTAGTCTTCCAGTCACATCTGTCTGATTGTAAGATTGTCCTGGTTTCGGGCAAAGTAGAGGACAAAGATGCAACAAAAAAAAGTGTGAGAGGGAGAGATGCATATAACTTCTGCATAGGCCTTTAATTTTCAACTCGTAAAATAATATCTTGTACATGTGTATCGTAAATCATAAATGCTACTTCTGTTTAGATTCCAGATTTTTTCATTGCCTTTCTCTTCCACTGGAAGCAGTTTTAACTGGCTTCTAAAATATCTCATCTTTTTATCTTACTAATTAAACTGCTTAGAAGCTATTTTCCTTATCATAGATTATATGTATCAGTAGGTTTATAAGAAAAATTTTTAAAGAAAGTGTCACTCCTTCAGACTCCCTTTCCAACTTGATATTTTTTCCCATTATAGTATTAAGGCATCAGCTCTGCAGCACCTCTCATACTTTTAGTGTAGTCTTGTGCAGTACCATGGAAGGCAGGCCTGAGCTGAAAGGTACATTCCTCAGCTACCTTATTAAACTTAATAAGTTCCCTAAGCACTGCTAGAGCACTCTACATCCAGCACAAAATGAAAAATGAAGGCTATAGTTAGTATAAAGGAGCCTTAAGATTTCTGAAATCTCTTATCCTTTATATGTAAGTACATTTTTTTTTCTGGAAGACACACCTAGACCTCAATTAAAATTCCATACTCATCTTTCCTCTTCTTAGTTCCCAAACTTCTAGAAGTATAGCTACTAAAAATGGATTGGATAGTAAGGGTTCTGTTGCTCTTTGAAGTGTGTGTATCTCCCCCTTGACTGACAGCTGTGCTGGTACTCTCATAGATAAATATCCCTTCCCTCTCCAAAATACTGGGGAGAGCTGTCTGTACTGTTTGAATGCTGGAAGGCTAAAGTCTCTGTTAGTTATGTTGTTCATCAGCCCAAAGAATATGTCTGGATTCAAATTCAATGTGTACATGTCTCCATGCTTTGGAGGCAACTGAATTGCACTGACACTGCATTAGCAGTCATGTCATGGTGTGATCCTGCCATAGTGTTGTCCCATGAGACTGTCCAGTATATATTCCACTCCTAACCAGTCATTCATACACTGATTGCTCCCAGTGCTGGTGCTGTGCTGGTGTCTTTATCCATTACTGTGTTTATGAAAAAGAGACTTTGTGGCCTACTTGAGGAACGTTTTTGCAGCACAATGCAGCTGTGGGACTTGGGAGGACATGCAAGACATGGGCTGGAAGAGTGGACAGTTCATGTCCTGATAGAGGACTTTGATGTTTCTTCTGGTCTATGAGGAGATTTCATTCAGGGACCACTCAGACATAAGGAATTAGCTGGGTATTCACACTGGGCAAGAGCTGTGGGCAACGGCTCAATGTGCAACTGAAGACTAGTAACGAGTGACACTCCTCAGGGGTTTGGTGTTGGTGCTGTTTAACATCTCTGCTCGATGGGCTGAGTACAGCCTCAGTATGTGTACAGTGACTGAGCTGTGTGGTGTGTTGGAGGGAAGGGATACCATCCAGGCAGACCTTGACAGGCTTGAGTGGTGGGTGCATGAAATTCAGCAAGGCCAAGTGCAGTGTACTGGGTCAGGGCAATCCCAAGCCCAAGAGCAGGTTGGACAGTGAATGGATTGAGAGCAGACATGAGGAGATGGACTTGAGGGTGTTGGTTGACAAGAATCATAGAAACACAATATCCTGAGCTGGAAGAGACCTACAAGGATCATCAAATTCAGCTCCTGGAGGCTCAACAAGACCCTACAAATGTGCACTTGCAGCTCAGGTGACCAGTCATATCCTGGACTGCATGAAAAGAGGAGTGGCCGAGAGGGAATTCTCCATCTGCTCTGCTCTCATGACATTCCATCTGGACACTGCAACCAGCTCCAGGACCCCCAGCATAAGGACATCAGCCTGGAGGGAGCTCAGAGGAGAGCCACAAAGTTCACCAAGAGGGCTGGAGCACCAGTCCTATGAAGAAAGGCTGAGAGACTACAGGAGAGAGGGCTGTGGGGAGACCTTGGAGAGACCTAAAAGGGGCCTACCAGAGAGCTGGAGAAAGACTTTACAAGGGCATGTAGTGATAGGACAAGGGTGAATGGCTTCAGACTCATGGAGGGCAGGTCTAGATGAGATGTAAGAAAGAAATTTTCTACTGTGAAGGTGATGAGATATTAGGATAAGTTGCCCAGAAGAGCTATGCATGTCTCATTCCTGGAAGTGTTCAGGGCCAGGTTGGATGGGACTTTCAGCAACCTGGTCTAGTGAAAGTTGTCCCTGTCCATAGCAGAGGGATTGGAACTAAATGATCTGTAAGGTCCCTTCCAACCCAGACTATTCTATGATTCTTGATCAAAACAACTATGTACTTTCAGAAGAGAATCCTGCAAATGTGTTCATGTGCTGCAGTACTGAAGAACTAAACTTACAGCAGGCGAGAGGATATAAACCAGTATGATATGGATACACCATAAATTCTTTCACAGCATCTGAGCCATTTGTATTAAAATAGAGACTTTGCTGCTGAGGTCACACACCAGGAATCTGTTAGGTGCCGTTGGAAATGGATGTTGATTCTTCAGCAAGCAAAAATTAGCTATAGTTTAAGGGGACTTTGCCCAGTTTAAGCTTTATGCATTTTTATGTTAAAATGTATGGTTTTTCAGATTGTTTCACAGTAGTGTTTAGTACATACATTCAAGCAGGGCAGCTTAAAAATTTGAACAGAGAAAGTAAGTAGAGAAATACCAAAATTACCCATTCACTGTGTGTGGCCAAATACAGTGAAATATCCACATAGTATCTGGTGCAGTCTCACACAGTTGAGACTTATTTGACATATCTTATTCCTAGTATAGTGTGGGTTTAGATCATACGTAGTTCTCAAAACCAGAAAATAATCGATTGATTAAAGATCAGCGTACACAAAATATGACAGCACTTCAGTTATGGCAAGCACCGCATAGTTTTCTAGAAAATTGCCTGACATGTATTCTAGGCATCTGACCTTTAGACTAAAATCTTAGGCTATGTTTACATGCTATTATATAAAGATTTTACTTCTCACTTGCTCAAAGTCATTCTGTGAGAAGGAGAATCAGTCATTAAGTCATAGAAAAACTAACATAGCAGAAAAACTTGAACTGATTGATTATAAACTTGCCGAGTGTCTAGCACAGTTTAGCCACTGATGTTTTGACAGCCTTAATTCTTTTTTAAAGTGATAATTTTTTGAAAAGATTATTTCCATTTCTAAACATAAGAGTATGTCACCACAACAGATATAAAATTCTTTGGAAATGGGGAGTTTTTTAAGAACTGTGGGATAGTGAAGTAGTATGATAGAATAAATGTTTTTATTTTTTCACCCTCCCTAATTCAAGCCCATGACATACTTTATATTTGCCAAGAATACTTCCAGAATTCCACAAGATAATTTTTGAATTAGAAGAAAGTATTTGTGATTATGGCTTGACTATAGTAATGTGGGAGAAGCTTTCAGACTATCTCCAGATGTTTAGTATTTGGGTTCTTTACCTGAAATACTCAGTTCCATTACATTGTTCTGAACCAAGCAACAGTTTATTTTATTTAAAAAAAAACTAACACGTTTTTGTACTTGCCTATCCTCATGAAAACCATGTGCAGTATTGGTTTTAAACCTTCAGCATACCTATTAATGCTTCTATATGCTTTCTGTTTTAAGTGTTAAAGTCTTAACAGTTCAGCACTATTGCAAATCACAGATGTCCTGAGCAGTGGCAGAAATTTTACTGACTAGTGATCCTGTGCCCAATGTCAAAGGAAAGCACTCTATGACACTCTATGGCCTAAATCCCATCTCCATTTAGATACTTGCACTACACTGGGATGTAGCTTAGTTTAGCTGTTTCAAAAATTTTGTGGATACCTTTTTGCCCTCAGAAGCAAGAAGCAAATGGTGTGAGTATGTTGCATTTAGGTTTAATAGCAGATTGCCTAGGGAATGGACGAATGTTGGAGTCTGAATTAGTTTATTCAGATCCATAGGATCTGAAGAACCCGAAGTTCTGCAGTAGGAACTTGTAATTGTCTCTTGTTTTGGCCCTGCCTGTTACTCACCTAAATAGCTTAGAGTTAGCAGAAACTTTCCTACTGGAGATACGGACACTTCTCAGGAGTTTCAGGGTTTGAGAGCTCACTCAGTAAAAACAATTGGATGATCTTCTTCCTTGCCTTCTTTCTCTCTTCCAGGTGAGTGGCAGCAAATTTCTGGCCAGCATCATGACTTATGACTACAATTCTCTAATATTCCAGTAAAGCTGAGTCAGTGTCATGTGGAAGCTCTAGAAACTTAAAGCTTAAAATATTCTGTTAAATTTTTCTATCCTTTCCTCCACCTTTTGGAGACATGGGTCAAACTAATTTTAAGAGTTGTCTTCCTTCTTGTATTTGAACACCAAGTAAAAATTTTCAAAATAGGTAACATCAGATATTTTAGGCTCTGAGGTGTGTGTGTGTTTCCAGATCCATGGACCATGCCAGTATTACTGAATTATTATTTTCTTCAACTCTGATGAAGACTAAATGACCCTAAACCTAGTCATTTCAGTCCTAGCTCTGAAGCACCAACTAGACTTTTTCCCTTACTTCTACCTTGAAAATGTAAGCTGCAGGTCAGAAATACTGTCCTTCCAAATTAAGGCAGAGGAGGAGAGGGGATGGGACAAACAAGGGAAAAAAAAAACCAACCCAAACAACTTGCTAAGATGTTAAATGTCTATTCACTTTTAAAATGATACTGGGTTTTTGTATGTTGTGAAACTGCATGTCTAACTCACAAGCCAGTGTTGGAAATCCATAGGTAATATTCGGCTTGCAAAAAGTTACAGCATTTAACAAATAACAAAATATAATTTTATTTTTCTAGTGAAGATGAATTGCTCAAGTTTCTTCAGAAGTTGAATAAAGAGTGTAGTAAGCTGATCGTTCCTGTGCAGACGATGAATAACCATTTCCTCAAAAATTCTCACAAGGTATTCAACCAAACAGAAGATTGATTTAGAGTGCATTATTCAACCTTGTAAAATAAAAACTATGAATATTCATCGACTGTTTCGGTCATTATATAGTTATATAAAGGTGTCCGATGCTCTTTCTCTAAAGGATATTACTTAAAAATAATTTATTTCAAAGAGTTAGGGCACCACAACTAAAGGAGATAGATCTGTTTCTTAATGTTGCTACTGACAGGAGGGTTAAGGTGGCAAAAGTTTCCAACAAAGACTGCTGAGGAAGTAGTAGCTTGTTGTGCATAAATCATACAAATAAAACCAAGTGTAAATCAGCTATAAACCTTTTCTGGCATTGTCTTTTGGGATACATTAACTGTAGAATATTAAGTTATAATCTACAATTATGTAATTATGGCAAATAACTAATTATTAACAGATGGTACTGCAGTGGGCACCGACTGAATGTTATGTTGAAGTCTGCAAAGATGTGATTTGCAGTGTTAAAAAGTTGGGAGAAGAAGTTGGCAAGCTGAAGGACCTCGTGGTGGAGGTGGGTGTGTGTGAGTGAGGCTAAATACTGTGTACAAGTTTCTTATGCAACCTCAAATGTGACGTCCATCAGGGAAATGTTTCATGCCTTGGTCTGTCAAAGGCCGTTTAGCCTTAGCTTGGACATTGCATTGATCTCTCCCCCTTCCATAAAAAGGACAGAATGAGAAATAATGTCTAATATTCCATGGCAGTGTAGAGAATCTCCAAAAGAAAGCACAATCTGCCTTTTTTTTTTCTACTGCACGAAAGAATTGATTGGAATGTATCCCTGTGTTCTTGGACAACCACTGTGGCATAGACACCATGCTGAATACTTACACTCTTTTTAATTAAAGAATCTTTTGTTTGGAATTATTGACTCACAAGGAAGATACTAAGGTTTTATGGATTGAATGGGAGGCATCCCAGATAACTGCAGAGTGACAAAAGAAGAGGGTGGGAGAGGTCAAGGCTAGATGTTAGCACCACATCAGTCATTCTCAAACCAACACAGTGACACTCTCTTGTCAGATGGGGTCGTTTTAAGTAATAGACTGGTAAAATGAACGGCTGCTGGGGTAGGGCAAATGGAGCATCAGTGTCAGAAAGGAATCTGTTGCTGAACGAAGCCATGTGGAACTCAGACCTTGAGTATAATGCTACTAATGTAATTTCCTGTAGTTTAAGTAAATTTAATGTAATATAACAGCCTTCTCCCAATAAATCACTTAACACCAAATATATTAAGAGGTAGAGACTGTCACAAAGAACTTACTAGCTATTTATTCCTGTTTTTGCATATGCAGTCATCAGTTGTGTATGTATTTGCCTCCTATGTATGCAGGCCAGTTATAAGGGCTGGGAGGGTTCCAGATTCGGTGCCACTTGACTTTATCTGTATATAAGATTTTATAGCTGTCAAGACGAAGCACAGTGTATTTGTATCCTGTGTGAAACAGCCTTCTAATTACTTCAAATTGCAAATCCTTCTTTTTAAAATCCTGTTATGTTGTATAATTTTCACTTATGAATACTTAATACAAGACATTTTTGTGCTACTTAATTTATGATGGAGCACATTTGAATGTAGAGCACCCAGGTGTTTATTATGAACGTGTGACTCTAAGTGAAACAGTTAAACCTCTTATATAAAATGTTTGTATAAATTCCCTTGAAGTCTTCAGTACTGCTTGCTAAGCTTAGTCATGACAAGACTTTGCCAGCAGTCCATGTCTGTAGCATACAATTTTTGAAAGTACAGTAAATGAGATGGCCTTCCAAGGATTATGAACTAAGGTAGGAAATCAGAACCTAACCCTGCTGTCCTTTATGACAATGCTCCACTCCAGGTTCAACATGTATTTGAGAAGGTAGTTGTAAGGTACTTTCCACTGTCCCTTTAATTTCAAGAAAGCCTAATCTGTTACATACTTAACTTCCTTTTTAAATAAACGGGGTTTTTTAGTAATTAAGTGGCAGAACTTCTAGTTAAAACATTTGACAGTTAGAGTTCAATTGTTTTGTTATTAGATTTTTGTAGCATCTAATAATAGCAGTGTTTTACTCCTGAGTAATTAAGTTTGTAAATGAACAGTTTGTCTTTCTAATATATGTTACAGAATGATTGAACATCAGATAAGATGAACATTTACAGACATTTATTACAAATTAAGTAAGACAGAAGTAATATCAATCCTAGATGCATGCAGATTCTTAGGAGTGGGTACTTTATAATCTACTTAAGAACCTTTCACACTAACTTTTTTTTGTTTTTTCCACTTTTTACATGGATTTAACATCTGTCTCAGTATGAAGAGAAGAATAAACCTAATCAAGTGAAACTTCCAGAAAAAGCAGCCACCTCGGAAAAAAGATTAGTAAAAATGGGAGCAGTAACATTGCTTGGATTTGGTTTTTTCTTATTTGTAATTAAATTAGTGGCAAAGAGAACCCGAATTTAAGTTTAGAGCTGTTTCTAATCATATCTGTAGTATTTGTATCTAGTGTGCACTTTGATCTAAAAATAAAGCTATTAAACACTAAAACTGTTACTTAAGAGTATCTTAGGGTTTTATTTTGAAATTAATTGTTGGTATAGAATGTAGGTCTAAAATCTTGTCAAAACTGCTTTTCTTTTTTCAGCATAAAACTGATTATTGCTGACTAGTTACTAGTTTTGTTTTTTTAACTTTTACCTGTTCAGAGGCAAATTCTGATTATGTATCACATGTTTGTATTTAAAATTATAATGCAGATGTGTTTTGGGGGTTGGGAGGATTTAAAATACTCTAAGTAACACTTTCAGTTTTATGTTGATAAAGATCTTCTTGCAGAGAGATAAGCGTGGGGTTTTTTTCTTTTCACAATCGAGAGAACTGTGAAGATCTTGTTACATATTGTCTAAAAAGTCATTTCCCACTGAACTATGATACTTAACTTATGACTGAAATCTGCTGCCTTAGGGATACTCACCTCTATTAAGAGTTTCATCACATCTATTAAAAGGATTATAGTAGTCCTTTGCTATAAGAATACAGGCAACTTAGAAGGCATAGCAGTTTGGTTTTTCTTGGTCTGGTCTTTCACTACAAAATTTTTCTTAATATTTTCTCTGCTTAAAAAGGTGTTTGTAATCCCACAGTGAAACATTTGTAACGGGTTTTGATCTGCTTACCAAACCAGCTATGTTGGGAAAAAAGGAAGTTGGTGTAAGTTATGTTTTTGCAGGTTTCAGTAAACATCTGTAAAAATGCTGAATATTTCGGAAGGAACATTTTTCTTTCAAAACAAAAAGAATCTGAAAAAACATAAACCTGAATGGGTGTGTGAAACTTTTGGTCTCTGAATTTTCAGAAGTGTTGTGTGGAGTCTTAACCTTTTGTATTCCCTCTAGAGACTAGTAAAGAGAAGATAAAAACTTGGGTGCTGTTCCAATAACTGTTACTGCTGTTTTCTGCTTTTTTAGAGAGAATTGCATTGGGTGTTAGTGTGTTTCCTTGTTACTGCAATTGTTTTACCTCCTTTCCTCCTTCAGTGCCAGGAACATCCTACAGAGTTATGAGGCCAGAGGCAAAAACAACATAAGTTGGGGGGGTGGTTTGTTTGTTTGGGGTTTTTTTTTTCTGCTCCCAAGCTGGTGCATTTCAAGATCTTTTATTCACTTTCATATTGTTGCAGTACCTCTTTCAAATTCTCTGACTAGGTGTCACAATATGGTAGTGATAGGGCAGGAAGCAAAGAAAAAGATTCCTTCAACATCTGGCCCTTGAGGTACACTGTCAGAATTCTTACCCCACCAGCACCTCCTGAGGGAGCCTTCATATGAAAACGTCCCTGCTGAGAGGCCTCCTTCTGCAAGTCATCAAATTACAGTCATTATCCCAGAACAGTAAGAATACAGTGATTTGCACATCCATGAGGGGATTGGAGGAGAATGCTGAAGAGCTTTGCATGTATTAAGCAGGTAAACTGCACAGCCCTGCAGCTGTTGTTCTCCTCCTACAGTAGTGCAAATTGAGCTGCTGAGGATTGAGTGAATTGGAGCTCGGGCCAGCTCCTGCGGGATACCTGGTTGCTTAAAGATGCAGTGAGGTTCCTACTTGCAACGTCATTGGATACCTAACTTGTCTTCATAGGGATGGCTATTCATACCATGGACTTTTCTGAATCTTTAGGCTGTTAGGTAAAATTAGGGCCTTGGGTGATCCTGTGGAGATCTGAAGGAACTTCAAGATTTTTTAAAAAAATTTTCCTGTCTAAGATAGGCTGTGGCTTGTGTGTGCTGTGTCTCTCTTCTGTGCTTTGGGATTTGCCCTGCTCTTTAAATTTGACTTGTGCACTACCTGGCCTTTCATAAGGCCTTAGACTTAATTATTCCTGCTAGCCAATTACAAGTAATAAAGAGAAGTTTAGAGTATGTGTGTTCTTAAATTGAGAAAGGGTGAGCTTTTTTCCCTATGATATTCTTCACTGACTTCATCATGTGTTTGGTTTATTTTCTTTTATTTCATCCAAGTGCCTTGTTGAAGACAAGACTTAAAATGTGCAATTTATTATTCTTTCTTTTGTTGTCTTTGAACCCTTACAGTTGTTTCCAAAGCTGTCACTTCCTTGTGAGTAGATGATTGTTTGCATTTGCCTTCTCTGTTTCACCAGTTCTGCAAAAGCTACATGTTGTCTTTCCCTAATAAAACTCCTGTCTTACTACAAATGTAGTAATACACACTGTAAAGTACTACAAATGTTCTTTGGATCTTTCTGTACAGAGACTACAGTTCTGATACCTGTTAGTAGATAGCAAGGCTACAAAGCCTTGAAGGTCTAATAGGTATCAAAACTGCAGATTTCTGCTTTTAAAGATGTGTGCTGTCATTTCTTTGTTCTGGAGGTGGGGGGAAGTGTGTATTTAAAAAATTAAATTTTCCTATTCCAGAAATAGGAATTTTCATGTAATGGGGGCTGAATTGAGATATGAGTGAGATATGACAGTGGGGTATTACTGACATGAAATGAGTTATGTTATCTCAACCATTTTAATAGGTGATAAATTATTTCTAGTTTTTATCCTGGTCCAAATGATGTAGTTTCATATAATATATAGCCATAGTTCGTGGAAGTGGGACTCACTGGGGAAAGATTTTCAAGTTTTTTTGAGATGTGCTACTGGCTGTAATATATATGGGAAGATGTGTTCTACTTAAGAATTTGGTGGTGTTTTTCTTTAAAAAAATATTCAGATGAGCCTTCCATGCCTTCACCTTTCCTGAAAACAGTTTTTACTTGAATGTAGAAATACAGGTTTAACTACATTATTTTCATTATTGTATTGAAAAACCTCAGCTCGATTTCAGAAGGTATGCACAAAATGGGACTTTCAGTGCTCTGGCTATCTATCTTCAGTCTTCTGGCACTGTTACCTATATTGCACAGGGCATGGTTTTTTAACTGTATGAGAAACTCTGCATGTAATACTTGTTGAAGACACCTACAGATTTCTAGATTCAGTCTGTTCTTGCAGCAAGAGAGGCCAGCAGCCTCTCCAGGGTGCATCAGGAACCAGCACTCCCTCTCATGAGAGACAGTCCAGTCCTCCATGAACTTCTTCAACATGAGTGAGTCTTTCAGGCTGCAATCCTTCGGGAATTGCTCCAGTATGGGTCCCCACCCCCCCCCCCACCACCCCAATGGGATGCAGTCCTTCAGGAATAGAGGGCTCCGTTGTGGGTCCCCTGTAGGGCGCAAGTCCTGCTACGACCCTGCTCTAGCATGGGCTTCCCACAGGGTCACAGCCTCTGTCAACCCAGTGTGGTGTTCTCTACGAATTGCAGGTGGATCTGCTCCACCATGGACCTCGTCAGCTGCAGGAGGACAGCCTGACTCACTATGGTCTGCTTGGGAATCTGCCCTGGCAGCTGGAGCACCTTCTCCCCCTTGTTCTTCACTGGCCTGGGTGTCTCCACAGCTGTTCCTCTCACATTGTCTAACACTCTTTGGCACAATTGCTGCTGCAGAGGGGTGGTTTTTTTTGCATTATCAAATAGCGGTCCTATAGGTGCAACTACCATCACTGATGGGATTGACCTTAGCCAGTGGCGGGAGCTGGCTGACATTGGCTGTGTCAGATGTGTGGGAAGCTTCTGGCACCTTCTCACAGAAACTATGAGCCCTATGGCCCCCCTGCTACCTAAGCTTCGCCATGCAAAACCAGTGTGGTCCCCCAGGTTCCTTTCCAAGCTTGCCTGTTTTGTCATTCTCTGTAACGAGTGTGGTTGTTAGTAGAAATAATGGGTCCAAGGTCAACTTCTGTCAGGCCAGCACAAAGTGGAGAAAAAAATCTGAATAGCAATGAAGTTGGAATGCAGGTGGGGTTAAATGACTTACGGAGAAGAAAAGGATATTGTTGATAAGCCACTCGTGCAGTAGCCACAGGTAAAGGAGCTCCTGTCAATACAGGAGGGTATGAGAAATTTTAAGAAGTCAGCTTTTTACTGCAAGCCTGAGAAAGCTGGTAGCATGGAGGATTGTAGCCTCTCTTTGTATGGGTCTAAAACACTGCTGGAATTTGTTGTCCTCTCACTGATGTTTTTCCGCCCCGGTAATTGATCCAAAGTGTATTGTAAGAAATAAGTTGCCCAGAAGCTAAAAATTGCAGTGTTCTTACGCTGATTACGTTTTATCAAATAGATGCTGAATGCTCATCTGTTGCCTTTAAGACTTGCTGGAGTTAGTAAGAGGAGCTGTAGTTGCCTCTGGGCAAGTAGTACTGTTGTGGAAGCAATCATGTGTCCCAACCTTCAATTATTCTTACTCGGAAGTCTTTGCAGTCAAAAGATTTGACATTGCAGTTGTGGGTGGATGTTTGGTGTTGATTTTTGAGAGTTGTTTGGGGTGTTTCTTTCAAGTTAAGTTGGTAAGTGGGTGAATATTACCACCTCAAAACTTCACATAATTCTACATTTTGCATTTTCTTTCTGAAACGCTGCTTACATCTAGTTCTGTCTGTGATCTCGACAAGTTGTACCGAGAAACAGGAGAATGGCTGTAATCTGCAGCCTAAAGAGCAGCTCTTAAAGGGTGCTTCCTAGCTTGCTTTTCCAGGATTTTCACCTGGACTTGACGACTGCAGGCTTCTTTTAGTAACAAGAGCTGTGTAGTCCCTAACTCACTTAGCAACCTTGGGCATTTGTCTTATTTTCAGCCAACGAATGCTGTCTCGGAAGTGGGGCATCTCCAGCTTGGTAAGGAGGAATATGTTTGGAATATGTGTTTGGAATATGTGTTATCCTGTATTTGCTCTGCAGAGATGACACGAAGTGAAAAAGTTGCTAAATCCCTTATTCTTGAGTTAGCTTCCAGCCCCGACCGCATCGCCCCTCTCTCGGGCGGGGCCGCCAGTCCCCTCTCGGGCCGGGGAGCGATGCGGCGACGGCGGATTCCGCCATCCCAGGCTTCAAGCGCGATGGGGCGCGTAGCCCGTCCCCTTGTCGGACCCCATGGGCCGGGGGTCCCGGCGGTGCGGGGCTGCGCAGGGGCGCCCGGGGCGGAGGCACGCCGGTGCCCGCGGAGAAGCCGTCCCGGCTTTGCGAGGCCCGGGGCGAGGGGAGGCGGCCGGGCGGTGTCCACCCCATACCGGGACTGCTCTGGTTCTCTGCTTCTCCTCTGGCACCGTTCCGTCCTCGGTGTTCGCGGGTACGCGTACCGAGCCATGAATTGCCGTCGTGCCAAAATCCGAGAGGTGCCAAGCGCTGCCGGTCTGCCAGGGCTGCCCTCGGCTCCGCGGCGTGTCGTGTAGCATCTGCTGGCGGGTTTGAACTCTGTCTGCTTGTAGGGTTATTGGAAAGCAACTGGCTCCTCGGGATTCCTTGCCTAATCAGAGGTGTTACCTCCTCCTCTTCCCCCAGTGTCTCTTGACATCATTTCATCCATCAGAGTTTCAGAGGAAAAAAAACACCAACCAAAGCAGAACCCACCCAGTCTGAGAGCAGCCCACACCAGCCCCTCAGTTTTGCTGTGACTGCAGTGAAGAGCTGGATCGGGGCAAAGATGAAGGATGGGAGCGGGGCTGAACTCCGTGTCCTGAGGGATTTGGTGCAGGGCGAGCCGAGAGGAATCCAGAGCGATGCACCAACCGGCATCCCCCGCATCCCGGCAGGGGATCAGTGAGCCCCGCGATCGCGCGTGGAGATGCGAAGGTGCTTGACCCACGGGAAAGAAGTAGCCCTCAAGGTGCATCTGCCCCTGCTCGTCCTTGTTGCTCCATGGGATTTCTTCTGCTCCCCGCAACTGACCTGATGTGGACCGAAGCGTTTCTAACATGAACTTTCTTCCTGGGATCTGGTGGTCTCTTCCCTTAGTCTTGATCTGGGCGACCCCCCCAGTCATCTCCTCATGGTGGTAAGCTGTGCAATTCCAGAAATTTTTATTTGCTCTTGGGGAAGGTGGGGTCGGGTTAACTGTGATTTAGGGGAGGTGGGGGAAAGCCTCTCCCTCTTATTCGCAGAAGCGGAGCTCGCTGCTGCCAGCTGCTCCGGTCCAGAAAGTCCAGCCTTAAAGCGAGCGGATTTAGACGGTCCCGGCACCTCCTTCCGCACCCCGTCCCCGCTCTCCGACCTCCTCCGCATAAGTACAGCGCAACTGCGGGGGCTACCCGGAGCTTTCGGCAGCGGTGCGGGGGCACCCGGCCCGACGTGGGCAGCGGGCACCGCCCGGCCGGCGCTGCCCGGGGCCGCGGAGGGAGCAGGAGGCGGGAGGGGAACACGCCCGAGCGGCTCGGGCGAAGCGCTGCTGCTGCTGGCAGCCGCCCCTCCGCGCCCCGGCGGCGCTGGGAATTGGCTACAGCGGCGCTACTTTTTTATTATTAATTTATTTCTTCTTCCTCGCCCTCCCCCGCCCCTCCCTCCTTCTCAGTTTCTCCTCGCTGAACTGCACACTGCCAGGACAGAGGGCTGAGAGCTCAGCGGGCAGAGCAGGGCGCGGCTTCAAGTGATAGTTGATGTCGGTGTGGGGCGTCTCAGGCAGCTCGCTGCAAAACGCCTTAGAATGGAACATAAACCTGCCCCTCAAACTGGGGCAACCAAGCCCAGACTGGAAAATCTTGGTGTAGGAGAGGAGTTAAACCCCTTCTTGTAATCCTGGGGAACGCATTTAACATTGACTCTGGCTGATGCGCGATCAAAGCCCAATTTATCAGACTGAGCATGTTTCAATAAAGTTACTATCTGTGTCTTTAGTCATATAAACGTTATTTATTGCGATGGTTTTTTGTCATACTGTCTTCTAGATGCCACCTAACTATATATTTTTGTAAGTCACGGCTTTAACGATTTTATGATCGTATAAAATAATGAAAATCCAAGAAAAGGACATTTTATTCTGTTTGATCCCTTCAAAAGACACCTATAGAAGTTTGGATTTTATGAAAGGCACCTTTCGAAACGTTTCAGGACTAATAGAGACCATCTGGATACAGATGATGTAATTTAATTTTTTCAAGTTTTTTTTTTTTTTTTTAAGTACTGCACGGAGCTGCAATAGCGGGCTTGGGGTTCTCCTCAATGCTTCACATTATTAAAAAAACACAGGCTCGATGACTAATTGTAAAGGATTTCCACCAAAAAGGCAGAGGTATCTACAACTCGGGACCCGCCAGAGGAAGGCTCCGGAGCGCTGAGGACCCTCCTTCCCTCGGAGTCGGTGCACGGGGGTCGACACAGGCCCCCGTGCTGCCCTGCCCCTTCCCTCCCGCAGGTACATGGGCGCCGTGGGCTCGTCGCGGGTCATGTGCGACAACGTGCCGGGCCTGGTGAGCCGGCAGCGGCAGCTGTGCCGCCGGCACCCCGAGGCGATGCTCTCCATCGGCCGCGGCGTGGCCGCCTGGACGGCCGAGTGCCAGCACCAGTTCCGCCGGCACCGCTGGGACTGCAACGCCCTGGAGCGGGGGCAGCGCCTCCTCGGCCGCGTCCTGCTGCGCAGTGAGTCCCGCGGGCCCCGCCGGCAGCAGCAGGGGCGTCCGGGCTTGGGTGGGGCGTGCAGCCTCCGCGGGCCGAGGGTAAAAGGGGGTTTGGAGAGTCGGCGTGAGGGTTCAGGTGTTCCTCATAAGGGTAACAGGGGCTGTTTTAGGGCTGCCACCCCCTGGGCAGTGCGGGAACGATGAGAAGTGGAGGCCATCCTCGTGTGTTCTTCGTCTTAGCAAGGGTGAAGCTTGGTTTTACCTTTCAGGAGGAAAGGAACAGGACATGCAAAGTTATTTTAGGGTCTCACAGACAGCAGAACAACATATATGATGACGTGCATGTCTGTATTGCTCAAAAACCTGTATCAAATCAGGAAGAAAATGTGGGGCTTTGGCATATTAGGGGCTGCCTCTGCAGTTCCCGGCTTTTTTTTTTTTTTGTGTGTGTGTGCATAATGGATCTCAAACCCCCATATTACAGACTACAGGGAAATTAAGGCATCAGAATGTGGCAGCAGGACGGAAGACTTTCCATCACAGCCCAGCCTCAGGATAAGTGCAAACAGGAGCTCACTGCGTTGGGATGGCAGAGGACTGTCCCTCCTGCAGGCCCATTCCCGCTGGAGCATTTAGCCGGGGAAGTGCAGCCGCAGGGTGCAGTCTCTCCAGGGCTGTGCTGTCTGCGGGGTGAGGGGTCTGCGCCCATGGCGGGGCAGCACTGCCCTCCAGGCACTGCGACATTGCAGGTCAGGCTCCGGGGGAGAGAGGCGGGGCACACTCGTCTGACAGGGCGAAGCCAGGCTTGTGCAGACCCCACGCAGCTGAGGGCTAGGTTGTGCCTCCCGCCCTGAGAGAGGATGGTTAAGCAGGGAAGTGTTGTCTTCTAAAGGTCGGAGTAAGGCATCTGATGAGTCTTCAAATCTCAAAGGTGGCTGTTTTGACTCAAAGAAATGGCTGGGATTTGTTACTGTGTGGGAGTGTCCCTACCCGAGGGATAAAGGTGCCGAGATTCCTAGTACCTGCAGCTCTTCTCGCCAAATGCCACACCGTGCGTACATGGCCTTCCCTGGTGCACAGCCAGTGCGGCTGACCCTGCCCTGGCACTTGTGTCCCTGGAATGTCCCCGGCATCGCTCTAAGCTGTGAGCCGCGTGGCACCTGCAAGGAGGGGAGTAGGAAAGTACCCTGGGACCATTCCCCCACTGATGGGGACAGAGAGGAGGATGGCAGACACTGGGCACCCTGACCCAAGCAGGGGGATTTTCATTCCATGCTAAGTTCTGCTGCTGGTAAGCCACTGTAACCAGCTTCATGTTCCCTTAGTAATTATTTGTGAGTAACCAGTAACATCATCCATAGGCTCATTTTCAGTGAGGTTTGTCTGATATTCAGGAAAACATGTCTGGCAGAACACAGCCTAATGATGATGAGGCTATTTAATAAAAAAAGTTAAAAATGTAGTTTTTCCAAAAGTGAAGTTTTCACTGTTGGCTCATACGAGTAAATGACAACATCAGGCTTCTGAGCTCTGCACTGAGCCTGATCAAGCTGTGATTGCCATGGAAATGTAGCTTGATAGTCCTCTAATAAAATTGATTAGTCAAAAAAAAATCTTTTCTATTCCAACAATATAGAGTGTTTCTTTTAAGTTAACACTCTGCAAATTTTTGGTATTTCTGAATAAGTTTTCTCCAGAAATAAGTCTTCAAAAGAGAGTGATTTGAACAAGCCATGGTAACTTCTGTCTGATTTTGAAGGCATGGTTTGCCCAGTCCTGTTCAAGCTTTTAGCTGCCATTTGCAAAAGGGTTGCACAGCCTGTAGAAGTTCAGGGCTCATTCATAAGTTAAGCATATTGGTGCTACTGCAATTGAAATACTAAATAATAAATTCTATGATGTAATTCTGCCTCTACAAAAAAATCACAGTTAACATTTTTCTTTGGGGTCCTCTTTTACTGTGCTAACATTACTTAAGATTTATAAGCCCTGCAAAGAGATCTCTCTCAATGCAAGTTGCCTTAGATATTGCACAAAAATCTACTTGTCATTCTTGCTATGCTAAAAACTTTAAAAGCAGGAAAATATTCCATTACCATAAATAGATCTGTGGTAGTGTAATGTGGCTCTGTATTGTAAACAATTATTTTTGTTTACAAGAATTAGCAATTATTACATTGAAATATGTGCCTAATCGCCTGTGAATAGGTATAGTCTAGAAATTCAGATAATCTTTGGTAAAGTACCTTGATTAGGAGATGGGAAAGCTGCCAGAGCAGCTGGCATGCAGAAGTCACAGCTGCCAGACCAAATCCTGCCTCAAGCATGACACAAGCGGTGCCATTGATTTAATGGAACTTATTTGTGTGAATTACGGTTATGGGCTAGATTCTAGACAGAAAACCTAATATTAACTTATTTTTCAGAAAATAACACCCAAGTTTTCTCCCTAGCATGGTTTAAGCAGGAAAGTCTATTCCAAGAGCTTCAGGAGAGGGAAATATAGTTTCAAGAGTTACTTGCAATATTTTGCAATGTACATGCTGTTTCAGTGTCCCTATTTAATAATTTTTAAACTTATCTCTCAAATAGCACTTCATATATTCTTCTAAATTCATGAAACGTGATAGGAATACCAGCTGTCCTATTCACATATCTGTGCAAAACAACTGATCCATGGAAATATATTAATCAATATCAGAAGCAAATGTTTAATGTTTTCCAACTCTAACACTATATTGATGAGCTTTTACCAGGGAGGGGTCCAAGTTTAAGCCATGACTAATTCTGGCTCCAGGGAATGTGTATTTGTGTGATTTCAGCCTAGTTTATCTTTTGCTCTGCAAAAAAGACCAGGCTAACTGTAACTAATGTAGGACAGCCACTCAAAGTAGCTACCCCAGTGATATTTAAAGCAACTTTTTTTTCTTTCAGGTAGTCGAGAATCTGCTTTTGTACATGCCATCTCATCTGCTGGAGTTGTTTTTGCAATCACCAGGGCATGTAGCCAAGGGGAGCTGAAATCCTGCTCCTGTGATCCCAAGAAAAAAGGCTCTGCCAAGGACAACAAGGGCCATTTTGACTGGGGTGGCTGCAGTGATAACATTGACTATGGCATTAAATTTGCCAGAGCCTTTGTGGATGCCAAAGAACGGAAGGGAAAAGATGCCAGGGCGCTGATGAACCTTCACAACAACAGAGCTGGAAGGAAGGTGGGTGTCCATCTACTAGATGCCTATAGGTGTTCCTGGGCAACACTCTTGTGTCCAGGGCAGCTAATGCTTGGCTCTTGCTGTCTGGTCTCAGCAGTTATGAAGAAATATGAGAAGAGCAGGAGCCTGAGCTGCTGTTTCTGTCTCCCTTGGAGGTTCAGTGTGACAGAGATCTACGAACAGACCGAATTCAACTGCCTAACAGTATTCCTGTTGTAGCCACTTCAGTTGCTCCTTGTGTGGGAAGTTAAGCAGGAGTCTAAGCTGCAGGGATGGAGGTTTTGTTTTGAGCCTAATTCTTATATAAGCAGGAGTTTTATTTTTGGTTAATATAGAATACAAATTCCTAAGAGAGGCTGAAGATCACACTGAAGAACAGGCTTGACAAAGAGCAAATTCAAAATAACTCTCGAGAAAAAAAAACCTTTCTGTCCGTTTCTGTGTGTATATGGTAAACTTAATCACAAAGCGAGCAGAGATAAAAGGTAATTACTTCACTTTTTAAGAAAATAAATTCAAAATACATGTCTCTCCAAAAGGCAAAGGCCTTGGAGCATGACCTGCAACCCCTTTTCTAAACATTGTATGAAAATACCATTCCTGAATTTCAGCTAAAAGAGTCTTTACTTTCACATCATAGGTGAGTAGAAGGAGTAGTTGCCAGGTGTATTGCCCACCTCTGGTGCAAGGGCTGAAGAATATCTGCACTAACATTTTGTGGTGGTAGCTATAAAAAGTAAGAATAGTGCATGAAACTGGAATATGCTGTTTCATTATTTAAGACATGTTAAAAATTTACTGCTCCCATGACATCTGAAATAATACAGAAAAAAAAAATGTTTTATTGTACTAGACCAAGCACTTCTGGAATTATTTGTAGAGACTTTTTGTGTCTTTGGTTTTCCTTAATGTATATTTAGTAGGAATTAAGTTCTTTGTATTCTGATCTTTTTTTGTACAGCAAGTAGATGATTTTCCTGAAAAATTTTTGTTCTTCAGCATCTTTCCTTCAGCAGTTTATTTGCCAGCAGGTGTAATTAATATATAATGCAGGCAGACAAAGCTATTCAGATCAGTGAGAGGCACATGCAGTACTGTGGTCATGTTTCTCTTACTGTCCAAAAGAGGCTGAAGTCTACAACACAAACAAAGATTTTTTAGGGGCAAGTAAGTTCCATGATGGGAAGTACTTTTTGTAGTATTTGAGCATCTAATTTTTTTAAAGTTTTAATAAACACTTCTGCCAAATACTAATGTAGTACTGGTAAGGTAGATTTTTAGCAAAATGTAACGAAATTTTAATAAATATATTCAATTAAAAATAATAAATATGTTTTCATATGCTCTAGGACCTGCTTTATGGACAGAGACACTGTTTTATATTCACAGTGCAGTAGTGTAGGTTTAGCTTTGCAGGGATCTTACCACCCCACCTACCCACAAGCCTGGCATTTTGACCTGGGTAAGACCATCTGTGCCCTTGGTTTTTTCTTGCCCCTAGATGGGGTGTTGATAGATTTCTTTTAAAACTAAGCTATTCTAACTGTGTTAATTAAAAAATAATTAGAACAAATATTTATGATACTCCCATGTGAATCGTAGAACATAATATGCTGTATATCAGTATAGGAACATCACTGACAAAAAAAGACCTGCATTCCTATGTGCTTCTTCCACTATTCCAGAAAGTTGTTTTAAACATACAAGTAGTCAAATTGATTTCTGCTCAGATAATTAAAACCAAGCATCTGCTTAAATCCCAGATTTGTGATATGTCAGTTAGGTGGGGCTGTGGGAATGCTGGTGGCTTCTTTGAAGTAATCATATAATTTACAAGTTGGAAACAAAATTAACAGTCCTTTGGTTTTATAATACATTCTCACTTTATTCCAAAGTGCTTGACTGAAAAAGGCTGCCCCACTGTGCATCAATCCCACTTCTAATCATGGAGCTTTCCTCTCTCTTACCTTCTTCCCATGATGACGTTCCCCTTGTACAAACTCTAAAAAGTTCATATTTCATGAACCCTTTAAGGCATAATATTTATAGATCAAATATCCATATCTGCATAATTAGGAATGAATTATTTACTGTCTATGAACCCATCTGTTGTTCTCCAACATCATACAGATAGCTTAAATATCTGAGATTAAGCTGAAATGGCTTTAATGCTATCCAGATGTTAAATTAATGATAAGGGTGATCTCTCCAATGCAAACTAATGAAGGTCTTTTTGTAAAATGTTTGTTAAAAGCTGCATAAGCATTTTAAGTATACTGCATTTTAAAATTCTGCACAGAACTGATGCCTAGCGCAGGTACAATGCTTTACACAATCTTTTAAAAATCATTTAAATATGAAATGCCTATGAATTTCTGGGCAATATTTGAAACACTGTTCAGGGTAAAGGGCAACTTCATGAAGATGAGGTGGAGAGGGTCAGAGGATCAGCACGGCGATCCTGCAGCTGGAACAATTGGAAAAGGGGGCACCTTCTCCTCCCAAGGGGCTGAAGGATTCTGGCCATTTCTGATGGTTTCCTCCTGTCCAGTCTGTGTCCTAGCACTGTAGCCCACATCGATCCTTGGGATGCTGGCAGGAGCAGGAAGGTAAGCCCACCAGCTGGAGGATTGTGTGTAGGGTGAGTCAAGCAACCAGAGCCGACCAACCACATGGGGATGACTTGATGCTACCAGTGGGTGTCACTACAGACCGTAATTTGGAGACCCACTGCAGGCCTGGCACTACAGGATGGATGAAAGAGGGCTGAGAAGCAGTTAATCACACTTTGTTTTACCTGTGTACATTTATATTTACCTGTGCATTTCTAAACAGGCTGTGAAGCGGTTTTTGAAACAGGAGTGCAAATGTCACGGTGTGAGTGGATCGTGCACCCTAAGGACCTGCTGGCTGGCCATGGCAGACTTTAGGAAGACTGGAGATTATCTGTGGAAGAAATACAATGGAGCAATTCAGGTGGTCATGAATCAAGATGGCACGGGTTTCACTGTGGCTAATAAGAAATTTAAGAAGCCAACTAAGAATGACCTGGTATACTTTGAGAGCTCTCCAGACTACTGTATCAGGGACAGGGATGTAGGTAAGCCTCTGTCATTACATGTGAATACTTTTATTTAAGACATTCATACTTAAAAGGTCGTCAAAAATTATAATTTTAATGAGAGTGTGTGTGTGTGTGTATATACATATATATATAAAAATCCATGCATGTAACCAGCAGGAAACAGGAAAGATGATGTTTTGGAAGGACTCAGTACAAGAACAATAGTTCCTTGATATTTCTAGGTGTACAATAGCCATTCTGTTCTAATATAATTCAGCAGTTTCTGCCAGGTGCTATGGAGCCCTGGAGATGCTGTAAGGCAAAGCTGCTTCCAGTACAGGTTTGAGTTGTGCTCTGGAGGGCAGGTCCATACTGGACCCAGCCACACTCACCCTTGTGCCACACAGTTCACTCCAGAGCTGCCCCATGTCCCGTGGTGTCCCTGTGATGTCACCTCCTGTTGCACTGCTTCCTTTCCACATTGTTATGCTACCACTGTGGTGCCCTCCTTTATCTGCACATTCCTACAGCTCACTGCGACTGGACCCTGGTTGCAGACACGCCTGTCCCCGTCTAGTGTGGGACAGTTAAAGCTTATGACAATCCAACCCTGCTAAAACCAGGCAAGGCAGCTGTGGGTAATGTGGGGTGAAGCAGCTGGAGGACGTGCAGGTGGATGAAAGAGTAGAGGTTGGTGGGACACAGCACACTTGGCTGTGTGACACAGCTTTTTATTCCTCTTTATGAGGCTCTGTCCACAGCAACCATCACATTTTCTGAAGAGTTGTGCCAGCCCCCGTGGGAAGAGATAAAGTATTGGTGCTGCTATTAACACTGGATTTTCCTGCTTCAGAGATGCGAGAGACACACTTAGCAGTGTTACAGAATTCAAGGCATTGCCAAGCACCAGGAATCCTGCTAATGGCTCTTGACCCATATATAGTATTTCCTGATGTGGCAATTAAAAACTGGCAACTAGAAAACCAGAAATCTGGAAAAGAGAGGCAGACTGAGTAATGTATAAGAATAGTTGTGGAACTAATTAGTAGGTTGTATAACACACCAGATTGCACCCCATATGACAAATCCGTAAGTATCTGGATAGCAATGCAGCTCAACTCCTTTTGGCACTGCTGCGTGTTTACAATCCAAGTTTGCTTGGAATAAACATTGCAAAACAGCTGTACTTAAATAAGAACAATATGTGAATTCCTGGTCGTGTACTATTGACTTCTATGAACCCAGAATTTCATCCAGTACAATTACATTGTACAGTGTTTCTGGTTAGTTGAGTCGTCAACATAATTTTAAATGTTTTTTATTATTTTGGCAGGTGATGTTTATCACCTGCACGAGCACATACCGTTCTTTGAATATTGGTTGATACTGTAAAGTCTAATCCAAGTGAATAAATGGGCATATTGTGGCATCATGCAGAGATTAACTTTGCAGACCAGGAATTTTTTCAAAACATTTATCTGTTGATGTTGCCTCATTTATTGTAAAAAAATCATGATTTCTTTTCCCCTGGAGGAAGAACTTCCAGATTACCCAATTCTATGTTAAAAAGCCATTTAATAATCTCTTTGTACTAAGCCTGATTTCATCTGTCAATCTTGCTGTTGTGGAGGAGAGTGGGCATTTTCCACCACAGTGTATTACGTGCATTTGCCAGACACTGACAAGTCTGCCCAGAGATGGCAAAGTCTGACATGTTCTTTGCCTCAGCTCAGTATAAGGCTGCAGCTGAGGTGGTGTTTCTTTGCTGCCCAGAATTCAGAGAACGTGGCTGTTTGGAAGAGCATATTTTTAGAGAACTGCAGTAAACCTTTGATAGGATGTAGGATGCCTCGCTCCTTGCATGGAGCAAAGGAAGTACCACACAAAACGTGGTCTGGCTTTGAGGGAGATGATTTTGGCATCTGCACCACTTTTTTTTTCTTTTCCATTTTTTTTTTTTGTTTGAGCATTGCAGAGTGGGAGCCCTGTTAAGTGACTGCAAATGAAATGAGCTTATGGAAGTCTGAGTTGGAAATAGGTGGGGAGCATCTCAGTGTCAGCTGAATCTAATACCACAGTGTATGTCCTTGAATACAGTTCTGCCTTTCATTCTCCAGGGAATTCAAGTGATTTAGTGCTTCAGGAAAAAAAAAAATACCTGGAAGTTGGTTAGTATTGGAGCTGAATGAAGGATTCACAGAGCAAACCTTAGGAAGCAGCATGACTTGACCAAGAGACAACTTCACAAACTGTAAAATGTCCAAGCTAGTGTCCCCTGTGGCTCGATTGTGCTAACACATAGAAACCAGTGAGTTAAAAGTGCTCAAGGATTCTGCCATCAGCAGCCTACCCAGGAAAAAAGCAGATACCTTCTCTTCCTCCACTGGAGCTTCTACTCTGGGTCTGGCATGCTGTCTGAGGGGGCAGCTGGGCATACATATATGGAACACCTCAAAATGTGGTTTGTTTGTGTTGGTTTTTTTTCTCTAGAAAGGAAAAGACAAGTAATTGATTTCAGGAGGGGTATAATATGGAAAGTCATTAATAGTAACTCAATAGCAAGATAATGTAATAACCTGACCACGTCTTTCCTTGCCTTAACATTTCATGAAGGACCAAATGAAGATTTTTCAGAAGTGTTCTGCACACATAACTCTGCTGAAATAATTTTTGCTCACAATTTCATTCTCAAAATTTGATAGAAACAGAGATAGAACATCCTAGAGAGCTTTTAAAAATCATCCTAGGTAAACTGCTGTTTTTATCAACACATGGCCAACTCTTCAGTGCTGGCCTGGGAAATTCCAGCCCTTCCAAACTTGCACTGCTTGTTCTCTTCAGCCTTTCTGTACTGGGTGTTGTCTGTAAGATCCAGTAGCTTCAGAGCTACTTTTTTTGTGAACGTTTCCTTTAATTATTTTTTCTCCAAGAACACTTGTGAGAAAACTATTGTCAGGGATTTCACTGGTTTTGCACTTTTTTTTTTTTTTTTGGCTTTTGTTTGTGTGTAATGATGGATGTTATTGCTCAACACCAGTTTTTAATCAATAGGAGTAGAAGGAAAAAGCTTTCATTACATACTAATAAATACATTTTAGGGCTTTAAGAATGGACAGAAAATATTTTTCAACATAACACATGTTGACTTCCAAAAATAACTGTGCAAACCAAGAAGAAAGGACTTGATGTACAGGCTGTGATGTTGGCAATATGAAAAGCTCTGTATGTTTTGGCAGGTAAAGTGGGTGTAGGCATGGCAATTCCAACATTTGAAATAAAAACAAAGAGATTGTAAAAAACATTTTACAAGTTAAAACCTACTCCTTCCTCATAAATGCTGAGGAGGTGCATTGCAGGTAGCAGGCAGAAAACTCTGCCTTTTTTTGTGCAGTGTCTTCTGCTGCTTTCACACTTGGGCCTGCCAAGGAGTGCAGTAACTTGTCTGGCTCCTCACTGCTGGTTATTGTTCATTTTCTTTCTCACTAGAGAAGCTGCAGAGATTCTGAAGATGCTGTTTGAACTTTTAAAAAAAGGTTCGTTTTGCTCAAAACCTAAGCCTTCATATGAGCTTGTTTTCACTTTTGTCGCAGTCTGTGGCTAATTAAGTCCCCTGCCCTAGTTGTGTTGTAAATACTGATACTTTGTGGTCAGCATCAGTTTCTGACTGTCTGTTAGTGGCTGAATTATTTTTGTTTTTGAAGCTGGTGGCAAAACTCCTGTTGAAAGCAGTGGATGCATCTTGCTTAGGTTGTCCTTTAGTGCTGTGTGATTTCCCCTTACATCTGGAAATAAGAACATTGGACTTGGAAACTAACTTGTGCCTCAGCCGAGGAATGTGGTCAAACCTTTTTGGCAAGCTCCTGATGGACGTGGAGGAGCATGGGGTTTTCCTTCACCCCCAGGAGCCAAATGACACGGCCCCACTCTGCTCCTGGTTGGGAGTTGTGCTGAGGTGGAGGGTTTGCATCTCAATGCTCCCCTAAATATCAGAGGCTTACTTTAAAGTGCTGTTCAGCCATCTCCCCAAGGATGTTGTGCAGAGGCAGCAGCATGAACATGCTCAGACCCCAAGAAGATTTGGGATTTATCAGGCTGCAGGTGCAGGAGCCTGTTTCTGGCTCCATTCAGCGTATTTTCCCTTCCCTCTGCCATTCTCTCTGCCTGCTGGTGCAGCAGCACCTTTGCAGCTCAGGAGCCCTGAGCCAGTGCTCAGCCGATGGCAGCAGCCGGCGAGCGGCTCCGGGACAGGGATGGGCAGCCACGGGCACCCGGGCTGAGACAGGGGCCAAGGGCACCAACACCTTCTGCTCTGCCTGCAGCAGACACGAACCAGCCATTCCATAGGGAAGCTCTCCAGGTGTATGCCTCTACCCAATGAATATTTAAATATTTAAATAAATACAGGAATCTAGGCCATGGGAGGGAAGCTGAGATGTGTTCTAGGGGCTGAAGCGCTTCTCCAGGACAGCAGTTAAAGACTGTCCTAAATTTGATGCAAAAAGAGGAAAATTTGCACCCCCGTGGCTGAGAGGTTGGATCATGTGTCGGTCCCATGAAAAAAACACAGTTTGAGAAGGTGACTTTGGTCCAGTTCCTGAAACCCCTCATTACATTAGTGGTTTGGGGTCAGCCCCCATATAATATGAAGTCTTCCTGATGCTGGGGGTGCAGCAAGGGATGGAGATACAGTGAAGACTTGTATGTTATAAACTGCTTTCAGACAGCTGCATCAGTGCATACAACCTTAAATTCACCACAGGGAAAAAAAGAAAATCGGAATTTATTCAGCTTAAATTATTAATAATTACAATTTAACTGCAGTTTACATTTTTTTATTAATTAAGATTGGTTTGCTATCCTAGCTCATGCAAATTTTAATTAATGTTTGCATGTATTTGTTTTCCTTAAGAAAGTAAATTGTTCATGTTCGGTGTGCACCTGCAAATACACATTGTAAAATATTTCCAGTTAATTTACTGACCGCAGCTGTTACTTAGGGAATATCACCTTGCCCAAGAAGAGAATGGAGTTGTAATCAGGTCTGTGGAAAATGTCAGAAGAATGTTAATTTTTTGGATATATCTGCATTTGATTCATAATAGCAATACATAGGAAATTAGGTGAGGCGATTAATTTTTATGAAGTTTTCAGATTGGTGGTAATTACCTGTCAGCAGCTGTGGTACTGATCCTAAACTGCACCCTAAAATCAGTTTGTGTTAGATGAACAGTGGTTCCTGTGTGGTACAGTCACTGTTCACACTAAGACATGCCTTACAGAGCCATTTTGTGCCATGTGGACGTAGGCACAGGCATTTCAGCCACTCCTCCTGAATGTTTCAAGAACATGACAAGGTGTGATATGGTTCCTCTCCCTCTTTCTGTCCACAGCAGGCTATAATTTAGTTTCTTCTAATCTCATTATGAAAGGGGAGAACTCTTGGTGTTACCCCACAGAGCAGCAACTCTTCAGCTGCCACCTGAACTGGTGGAATGGGGCCTGTGGGTGGACACAGCAATGATGCCAAATGCCTGAGGTGCTGCTGCACTCACTTCTGCAAGACTTTAATCACTGGCAGCACAGTTACTTTACCCATTGAGTCCCTTGCAGCCACCAAATTTTTTTGGTCTTCTCTTTCCCACCCCTCTCCTGCACACCCAGATCCCCTCAGCAAAGCCCATGAGATCCTGAGCACCATGAAGATGCTCCACCTGGGCATCCCATTTCAGACAGTCCTGGGGGTCTGGGTGCAGGGAGCAGGACTGCCTTGGGAAGGGTGTCTGCCCTCTGGAGGAGAAGAAACTGCCAGAGAAGGATGAAGCAAAATATGATGATATTAATAGAATCAGGCTGACCCTTGAAGTATTTAGTCCATTTTATTCCTCCTCATCTCCAGGTCTGATTCCTAGGGGAAATATTGGAGCAATTTTACCTTTACAGGCATTTCTCTGGCTTGATAGCGAATCCTGGGTGATGTGATGTTAAAGGATCAAATCACATATTGTGTCTCCTATACCTATTTTCATATGCTTGCAGTCTTTCCTTAGAATCTGCCTCCTGACCTTTGCTGCATTCCCTTGGCAGGGTCCCTTGGGACAGCTGGTCGGGTGTGCAACCAGACATCGCGTGGCATGGACAGCTGTGAAGTGATGTGCTGCGGGAGAGGCTACGACACCTCCCGTGTCAGCAGGATGACAAAATGTGAGTGCAAATTCCACTGGTGCTGTGCCGTGCGCTGCCAGGACTGCCTGGAAGTGGTGGACATCCACACCTGCAAAGCGCCCAAGAGCGCCGGATGGATTTCCCGGACATGACGCACAGGCTGCTGATGCCGAGGACCACAGCCTTTGCCCTTCCTGGTCCATGCAGGGAATGCATCAAAAGTCTTTTTCACTTTTATGCCTGTTTTGCCTTTGTTGTTCATTGCACAGAAGCTGCTGAAAAATTGATATAAACCCTGCAGCATTTACTTTGCATTTCTGCGTGACAGTGTTGCTGCAGAGTTGTCTCCACATGAACTGATGCAGCTCTGGAAGGATGTACTTATGCCAAGACTCTTCCAACCACCATGTAACTCTCCTCCAGAATCCTTGTGGCAATTCATTCCTGCCCTCGGGAACACAAGAAGATACAAAATATGGCACTTTTACAAGATCATCACCACCAACTGCATGGGCTGGGCTTGCTGAAGCATCTTTTGAAGGATCTTGGGCAGGTCACAGTCAAGCCGTGGATACTGAATGGCTCAGGACTTTGAACACTGGTTGATGATTTCCCCATGAAAGAAAATTTGCAGCCAGATTGGTGAAAAACTTTAATTGAAGGGTGTTTGTTTGGTGGACTGGAGTTTCCAGTAAGGTGGCCACCTGAGGCCACCCTGGCCACCATTAGCACACCTTGGCTTCCTGTCGGGCAGGATTTGGCTCACAGCCTAAAACAAAGGAAATTGCAGGAGATGTATTCAGCCACAACACTTTGATGAACCATTAGAGCCAAAGCAAATGTCTTAGTTATATGTTGTGAAAACTTGCCCTAAAAGCTTTTAAAAAGTAATTAATATTAACTGCTGAGGATTTTTTTTTCCTTGACCTGAAGGATTGAAAAGATTGGTTTTTCACCCTAGTGAAAGCTGGGTACAGGACACTCTAAGGATAACTACCTAAGGATAAGGTTTCCTCTTTTTCACATACACAATAGTGGAAAAATGTTTACAGTGATGGAGAAGGAAATACCATGCCTCAGTAATGACATGGATTCTAAAGAAGTTATCAGCTTCTATGTTCTTTTAAAGTTAATAAATCTATTAAATGTGCTCAAAATGATGACTTCCACTCGGATGGGGACATCCAAATTAGGATTTTTTTCTGCATTATTTTCTGCAAAGCCGCATGCCTATGATTCAGGGTGTATCGGCTTGTAATGGAGGCAGTTACAGATTGTGCCAGGTCCATATGCTGGGCTGGGATTGGCACAAAACAAGTTGCTGTAAAGATGTGCAGGCTGATGAGGCCCAGAAATTGCAGCCTTGGTGGAGAGGAACTGGGTCAGAGAGGGACCAGCTGCCTCTCCTCAGGGCGGAGATCAGCAACATGAACCAAGAGAAAAATGGATTCTGTGCCAGTAAGGCTCTGAAAAAGCACCCATGAAGAGTAGGGACAGGCAAGGTAATGAAAAAATAATGTAGGGAAAGGAGGTTGAATGAGTGATAGAGCACACTGAAGATGAAGGTAAAATTTCTGTAGGAAAATGAAATAGACTGGAAGAACCCTAGCAGGTACAAACAGTGCAGGAAAAAGTAATATCCAAGTAGCTAACCACGGCAATAAAGTGAATACTCTGGATATGTTTTGGTTTTGGAACTTTCTTAAAAGACTATTCAAAAAGAAGGGAGATTGGCATTAAGTGGTTTTGAGGGAGCAGTCATCTGCAAGGCTTTCAAAATACTTGTATCATTAAAATGGGTAATTCATCTCTAGAAGGCACAGCTGGTGTTAAAAGATTAGGAGGCTCTAGAAAGTTCTTTATTTGGACAATAGGATAATGTTTCAGTTACTGTACATGGAAATGACCATGGCTAGAGGTAACAATAATCACAATTCTGTCTATAAACCAACTCCTGGTGAGAACAGCCCTGCCCACTTGTCCGTGTACATGTAGTGTATGTATAATGTGTATATATGTACCCACAGGCAGCTCAGGGGTTATACTGCTGGCCTCTTCATTGCTGCCAATTCTGGCTCTGGGCTGGATAAGGAAAGTTTCATACCTAATTGTATTTAAAGGTGAGCTCCAAGGAGAATTTTTATTGAGATTTCACTGTGAAATTAAATCCATATGTAGTTCGTAGCCTCAGCAGTATCATACTTTAAGCCTTAAAGAATTTAAAAGCAGTATAATTTTTAACCTTTTAGAGCCATTTTAAAAAAAGATTTAAGAAGCCTGAGTAGTCTAAAAGATTACCTACTTAATAAAGCTGAAAATACTTCAGTGTTCTGGAAAAAAGAAAAAAGGCTCATTCTTACAAGAGAACTTGTTCTAGGTAGTTGAATGAAGGATAATGAAATCAGATCTCTTCTTAAATCTGTTATGTGTTTAATATTCCAGAAAATCAACTCACCTGAATTTCACAGTCCCAGGTAAAGTGAGTTGGAGTCACTGTATTAAAAATGTATTAACTTTTATTTCCCAACCTGGTCCTCCTCCACTAAGGCACACCTTCCTGTTCCAAACCTTCCTCTGGGTCAGAGGCCTGTGGTTCCTGAAGGGTGGTCTTACCAGTAAGTCATGAGGGGGCATTGAGTCCTTTGGCCTTTTCAGTGTCCTGTGTCACCCTGTCCAGCAGCAAGCCCACCCAGGTGTGCACAGCAGGCTGATGTTCCCGTTTCAGGCATGTGCCGTATCGATAGGCTGTGCTGCAATGCCTGCATCAAAACCACTTCACCAGAGGAAACCCAGAATATCTCACAGTCTAACAACTGGGTAAGTGGTGAGCTGGCCACTTGCTTGATGACAGTCTTTTCTGTATTTATGGTTTTTTGGTTTGTTTTTTTTTTTTTTAAGAGCTCAAGGTAGACTTCTTACAGTTTTAAGATTCTTGCTGCCTCTTCCACAAAGAAATGTACTCCCAGAAACTTTTACTATTTCTTAGTGGCAAAAGACACTCAGGGACATAAATACTGCTAGGAAAGGCCCCTCCATGATCTTCAGCAAATCCAACAAAGAATATAAGAGGGGAAAAAAGAGGAAACAAAAAAAAAGAAGAAACAGAAATAGGCATGGTAAATGAACTAATACTGTAGTTTTGTTCAATGGAATAAATTTACTAATGTATTTAGTCATGAAGAGGAAACAGCTGTCTCTAGGTAGACATTTTAGTGTCAGAATGATGTTAGCAGAGGCTAAAGGTTGTATGATTATTTTTTTAAATATGCAGTCCAATTTTCTTGAGGGAGTTCCCTTTAATTTGCTGCATGAACTCAGGATCTAGCAGCGCCCTGAAATGCCGTTAGCCTGCCAAGCTTTTTGGGATTGCTTCCTCCCCACTATTTTCAACAAACTTTACCCTAAAAAGTGTGTTGCGCTGTTATAGGTGAAATCTCATAAAAAGAGTTTAATTTTGTTTTACCACATGGAAAATGACAAAAGACTTAGGAATGGTGATGTATGTTAGGGCATGTGGGCATTGAAGCTTGAGAGATTGCTGCTTTTCCTTTTCCTGGAAAAGTATCTAAAACCAATTTGTGCATCCCATCCTGGCCTCCCATCCCTGTGTTAACTTCTTTGCAGATGTGAATTAGAAATAAAATGCTGCATTTCTGGTACTGTGCTACACAGCGGCTTAAGGGCATCCAGCCTGCATGCCCAAACCACAGCTGTTGGTCGCTGCCTGCAGCCTTCATGTCCAGCTTCTTGTGGGGCTCAGTGTATGGTGGGGAGAAAGGAATGCTCAGGGATTAGTGAAGGTCTGGATTTGGGGAGGGTGCTTTTGCTAAGAAAAACCAGCTCTTACTCCAGTGTGGCAGCACAAAGTGTAGGAAATGCTCACTGTATGAATGCTCACTCTTCTCCATGGCATTTGCCCTGCGCTCTTTGGAAGGGCTTCATGGAGGTGGTGGTGGCTGCCTCCAAGGGCAGAAGTGGCTTTGTGGTCACATGTCAGCCTGCAGGTTTTACCTGCCACTTCAAATGATAGAAATGAACTTCTGTTATTATCAGAAAGACAGAGGCAGCTCATGGGCTGTAACCACAAATGTGATTCGTGTTTCTTTTGTATAAGAACTCATCTAACTGGGAAAACGGATGCGACTTCATAAAGTTCTCTTGTGAGAAAGAACCAAAAGCGTATCAATCAGTAAACATTGACAGCTCTCTCCGAGTTGGGAGCTGTGCAGGAGCCCTGCTGAAGCTGGGTGGAGCCAGGGGCTATCTTTTACAATCTGCTGTAACTAGAACTGCTGAGGTTTTCAGGGACACCACAGGGTGACAGCCTTCAGGGCCACCTGAGTGTGAACGGATGTGTGTGGCTGTGCAAAAGGTGCAGCTTCCTTTGGATGTTTAGCTTCTACAGGTTTCTTCAACATGGCAAAACTCCTGATGATTTTCCTCCTGTCTCCTAAGGTAAGGACTTCCATGCTCCGGAAAAACAGTCTGTATGTTCAGCATACACACCAAATGATGAAAGAGAGAAAGCAGCAGCTAGAGAAAGCAGCAGCCCTCCCCTTGGTGGAGCACTCAGCTGAGTGCAGTTCCTGCCAGGGAGCAGCTGTAAATCTATCCAGTGGGAGGAAGGGACAGAAGAGGGCCAGTTTGACTTGACACTCCTGGGGGGGGTCCTCTCCTTTTTTGTTCTATGCAGGTTATAGTGTAAAGAGATGATGTGCATACAAATTCTATTAAGTTGTCTTTAAAGAAAAAAAAAAAAAACAAACCAGAAACTGCTAACATTTGGAGTTAAAAAGCTTACTCCACCCCTAAATATGAAGATGAGTTATTATCTGAACCAAATTTCCACAAGGCTCATCTCTGCACTAAGCCAGAGGCTTTCCATCATTATAATCATGGGCTGTGTTTGCTTTTTGATCTAAGCCATACTGAACTTCACAGGAAACATGTCAGAGGCAGCAAAGCCTAAGGCAATAAACTCTGCCCAAAGAAAAAGAAAATCTTTTTGTCTGATTTGCCTAGTCTTCCAGATGCCTAGAATTATAACTAAAGAGAGATTTTCTAGATAAAAAATCCATAGCCCATTAGGGAGAAAGATACTAGAAATAGTAGAAATAAAATAGCATAAAGGTATTTTTGAATTCCTAAATATTCTCCATAGTTCAAGGAAAGGAGTTCCAGGAGTTAAGCATTTCTTTTTATCAGAGTATTACAGATAGTAATTTCCACACAGATCATAATATCTTCAAAGAGAAGGCCAGACTACTACCTCAGCTGCTGACAAACATGGAGATTTGTATATAGCTAGATACACACCGACGTGCAAATGCATTTACATTTAGGACTGTGAATCACAGCAATTTATTCTTTTGAAATGTAGGGGGCTGGGAATAAGTGATACAAAGCAGCACAGGACAAGAGCTGACTGTGCCTGATCCTTCTGATTTTCAGCAGCCTTAAATAATTCTGACAGTGCTGTTTTGAGGCAAAAAAAATCAATATGCTTATCTCTACTTTTTCAGCTGGATGTTTAAAAACATAGCAGCACCTGCTGTGAGGGTGTTTTCTGTAGCTGCTCTAGCAATTCAGATGAAAATAGGAGAACTCAAATATTGGTCCATTTCATACTTCACATGCTTATCCACTAGCAAGCCACTACCTCTAATCTTATGCCACATCCTACATTAACTGCAAGCCAGACTTAATTTCAACATAATTGTTGAATTGTTTTGCAGGAGTAAGAGCCAGAGATGATAAACCTGTATGGAAACCCCCAACAGCCTCATCAGGTCTAACATTTGTCTGTGGGGCTCTCTGGTCTTCTAGACCCTGGGGCTTTCCCAGGTCTCACAGCTGGTTTCTCCTAGCGTGGGACTACCTTTTTTAATCTCATAGCACAGCAGTGTTTACATGGTATTTTGCTCACTTGGACAAACATCTGTCTTCTACTAGACTAAAGTGTCTGTGATCAACTGAACAAAAAATAACGTAGTGCATCTTCTATTGTTAAGAAACATTTTGCTTTTATACCAGTTCTAGTACTGGGAGTTTAGTCTCTGCTCACTTATTTCCTCATTGATAAACAAACTTATCTGCTAGTGATCACAGTCCCTTAAACTGCTCAGCTTTTTAAGAGCAACAGCAAAGTTGAAATGGTGAAGTGGCATTTTTGATCCACTGCGTCAGGGTTATCCTTCCTTACCTGGAAGGTGAGCTGGAAAAAATATCCCTGAGGCATCTGCAAAGATGCACTTTTAATTCTTGACAGAGAGGACTACTTGCTTCAACTTGCAGATCAAAATCTTCATGTTAGAGCTGGCTTTGGAAGTTTCCATCAACAGTGGCTAAGTCATAAATGAATATTTAGTCTAAACAGTCACAGCACAAGGATAAGATTTCCTGAGGTGAGCAGTAATAGTGAAACACCAACCTCTCTATTAATTGTGCATGAACTAACACCCACTTTGCTAATGAACCTTCAGAAGGTACCTGAAACACCAGGGATGTGAAGGAAATCTGTCACGTATGTAGGGTTCTTGAAAATTCAAATGAGGACGCGGTGACCTCTGTGCAGAGAAAGGGATCAGAAGCCCAGTGTGCCATTCAAACTGCCTGGAGAGCCTACAGCTGCTTTAAGCAGGAGCTTTAACTGTCTGGAAGCCTCATCTAGACTGCAGAAGTGAGGGGCTCACCCTAAATGAACTCCATAAGAAAAGGCAGTGACAGTGTTGCTTAATTGTACCATTATTAATATGTTTCATTACCTGAATGTGTAGCTGCACCCCAGCTATGATGAAACAGATCCCACACATTTACAACAAAATGTAGAATCTGTGTTCTGGAAAGAGAAAGACAGCAATGCTACAATACACAAAAGTTTATTTTTTTCTTTTCTGAAGGCAAAATATAATAGAACCTAACATCAATGTATTTTGTACAACAAAACAGTTTTTATATGAGAACAGACAATCCATGAAGAGTTTTTAAGTCTTATAACTGCTTCCCTTTTTTATCATGCTTTCTTGTGGTCAACAAAAAGTTGGCACAGAAGATGTCATGGCAGTCAGTCAGCGGGCATGCTCCCTCAGATCCTTGTCAGCTGGTGCCACAGGCTGGAGGGCAGGATACTTTCTACTTTTTCCATCACAAAATTTAAAGGGGCAAAGAGGGTGCTGAGAAACTGCAAAGAAATCAGATACACATTCAGATCAAAATCCAGGACACAATACATCTCAAGAGAAAGCTGTCCAATAAATAAGATATTCTTGCTGTGCTCCTCTGTAAAATCCTCCAGCATGACATAAATGACACAATTCACACATAAAGACTTTCAAATTCTTGAACCTTGCATACACAGAGATTTCTGGATTTTGCAGTAAAGAAAGCAAAGAGCCCCATTTTTACAAAGATCAAAGTGATGAACTACAGAAATTTTCATACATCTCACGTCCTAGATTGAAGCTCATACTGAAGCCACTAAGGGTTCAACCCAAAACCTACTGAAGACAAACAGAGGCTTTTCCCCAACAGGGGTCTGCCACACCACCTCACAGAGACAAAAAACATATCTTGAGATTGAGGTTTAAAATGGTTCAAGGTTATCTACAGATCTGCTCTATACACCAAGGCATCACTATCTGTAATTTATCCTAACATGCTCTACATCACTGACTAAAATTTATCTTAACATCCTCTCTCTGTTACAGAACACAACATTCAGAGACTTCAATATGTTAGTGTTCAGACAGGCATATGAAAAAAATCAAGATGGAGAACATTTTATCACAGGAAAAAACCACTGGCAGCTACATGTCGCAGAACTCAGGTACTCAAAGCACTCCTGAAATACATATTGGAATGCATATTAATTTAATTAATTATTAATACATTTGAGAAATACATATTAACTGTGATTTACATTGCCTGCAATTCAACTCTACAATTACATACACCTATGCTGGAGCCCTACATGTGTATGAGAGAGTACAGCATTTATGATGCTTATGCATTTTAAAGGCAACAGTAAGCACTCTGATTTTTTTTTTTTCCTCTTGGATGTGTTTGCATACAATGCAGACACCACGTCATGGACAACTTATGCATCATAAAAAAACCCCAGGTAACACCACCACTGGTAATGTCATTCTGGCATAAGCACAGGTTGAAGGAAAAACTAACTGAAGCAGAAGAGATATTTCAGTTCTGGTGCTAAAGGTCAAGCTGTATAACATGAGCCACAGCTCAGTCAATGAAACGCTGACTTACCTAATCTTAGAGACTGCTCTTTCTGTTTCAAGTGGCTTAGCCCAAGGAGAAGCATTCCCTCTGGTTAACCTCTGAAGTGCTTAAATAAATATGTTCTTTTAATTCTGGAAAATGCAAAAGACTCTTCAGAGGGTATCTTCTGCTATTTAAGCAGCACTTTATTTATGTGCTAAGCTTGTACCATCACATCTACTTGAATAAAACTCAGCTTTGTAACTAATGCAAATTACATGCTTGTTGAATCAATGTAATAAGAATAATTTGCCTGACAGTGACTTTTATTGCAATTCATAGGAACTTTGTTGCTCAAGTAGTTGATTGCATTCTATAAAAACTAAGCAAATTATCTGCAGCTTAAAACAAGCCAAGTTTTTCTCCACCTGGAAAATCAATTGGTCTACAAAATACATTTGAACTCATGGATATCAAAAATTAACTTCCATAAAGTCCAAGCAAAACCTTTGCTGACAAGAAGGTGAAGATGCTGCCTATTCTCTTGTGCAAGGTGATGTAAACAGTATCTGTGCTAGGGCTGTCTGGCCCTTGTAATGCTCCTGGTGCTCCTTTCCTCAGAAGCAGATGCCTCTCCAGCTTGTTGGCAGCACCCAGGAGAGCTCAGTCAGCATGATACTCACTGAGGTTTCTTCTTAGGGTTTGGTTCTGGAATTTTTTAAACTGCTTTGCATTTCCTTTTGACTTTATCTTTTTCCACAGAGATAAAAAAAAAACAGCACCAGCAGTAGAGTAAGAATTCAGGATGGCAGAAAGGGTGATAGGAGACCAGTTTTCTATTATTATTTTGTGTTTGAAAAGAAAACCATCAACCTGGCTATTTCAAAGTTAGCAGAAAGCAGCTTTCTGGCAGCACCTTCTGAATGGTGCCATTTGATTCAAATATACATGCAGAAGTCTCTTTTCAAGCTTTTCCACAGTGTGGTTGGGGTTTTCATGGAGAAACTGACTATTCAGTGCTCAGTCCCGGTGATCAGATGCATGTGTTCCCTGCCTCAGCATCTGCAGAGGTCCAAGTAGATGAAATACCTCCCAGGGCAAACTCACCTGCTGAACTGAGGTCAGATCCACCACACAGGAAATATTGAGACATATCCATGTGAGTGATCTCAGGCAAACAAAGGAATGAAATCAGGAATACTAGTCTTTCTGAAGTTTGCCTCATTTTAAAAATTTAACTTCACAGTACACTTTTGACTGTTGACTCAAATTATACAGTGACCTCTGTGTTAATACATCTCTCAATTTTATTTAAGATACAGTGTTATTGCTATCATTTTTCAAAAGACCCTGAACTTAGATATTTTTAATGATTTCCCAGGTATTGTTAAATTTCTGCATGCTAAAGAAAGAAATTTGTTATTACCATCAGTGGTCTGGCAATTTTATCCAAGCCATGCAATCAGAAATTTGTTCTGCCTATATTTATTTCTTAATTGACTTCCATAAGCCTTTTGTGAGAAAGACAAGGAAAAACTAAAAGCACAAGCTAGGAAAAGGCTTTTTCCTAGGCCAGAGAAAATGCTAAGATCTACTGTTAATTTAAGGTTACTTAGTCTGACAAAATATCAAGGTAGAACGGGGTTATTTCAATTTCATTATGGAAGAGTCCAACTTACGTCCAGGTACAACATAATGTGCATTAATGCACAGTTTCACAATGTAATACAGCACCATCACAATGACTACCAAGCAGACAGGAATATGTAATTCCATGAACATAGCCACAGAAACAGCACATTCATCTTTTAGCTATTTAGGGAATCATTATGAAATGATCTTCCCTAAAACTGAAAGGGAAGAATCAAGGCTGGCCCAACCTTTATCTCTTCTGTCCTGATACAGCTGCATTTCAAAGAGATGTCTGCCACAATTTTCTTCAGTCTCATGCACCTGGGACACTTTTCCCAGAGAAGACAACAAAAAGGCCTTCTGAATCGAAGTCTTTCTATGAGCTACTAAATCCCTGTCACAGGCTCTTAAATTCTGTCCTTCCCATGGAAAAAAAAACCCTCAGTTGCTGCATGGTTTATGAAGATCAAGGAAAAGCTGAACCAAGCCATAATACATGTTAACTGACATAGTAACTTCATGCATAAATGCCTGAAGATCTTGAGTAATTTTACCATCTTTATGCACATAATGCAGCTCACACTTCAATTTTATTTGTCTTTGCTTACTAACTGGAAGCTTTACTTGCTCTGATATGCAGAACTGAATAACCCCATAGAGAGCCTTGGGGTATCTGTCTGAATATTAACACCAATGGCAGCTTCACTTACACATCAGGGAAATAGATCCTTCTGGTCTGATTCTACTCACCAAATGGCTTTAGCATCTGCAAGCTCCAAACCATGGAGAAACAATTACCAACATGCCACCAGTGTGACTTCTGTTATCTCTCTCTGCAATCCAGTCAGCAACCAAACCAGGTGATTTAAACCATGAAAACAGTCTACCAATTTTCTCCAACTCCAGTAGCTCACTGCCTGTGGTAGGAGACCTAAGTACAAAATCTCAATATGCTGCCAGCATATAGTCTTTGTTTGAGATACAAAGCTGATAAACACAGGAACAAAGCTAACGAGGACAGATTGGGATCTGCAACTGTGACAGTATCAGAAAACTAAAGATTTGATTGAAAGAGCCAAACAAGGGTCATACATTTCACTAATTCCAGTAACTAAGGAACAGAAAAAACCCAACCATGGAATACAAGAAAAGCTTTACAGAGAAGTTTATGATCATATGCCCAAGTGAAACACCTACTGTCTGTCTAACACCTATACACACACTCAGGAAACAAGAACGAGTAATAATATTTCAGGTACCTTTCAGCACCTTTTGATGACAGAAGAGGTATCTTTTGCTACAACTGATCTTATTTGCTGTCTTCTAGAGCTAATGAGAGAAAATTCTTGCTGCATGAACCTTTGCTGTACCAGACCTCTGTCACTCACCGGCCTGGGTTAACAGAAGACCCAGCTTCCCTGCAAAGAGAGTCTCTTGCCCTTTGCAAAAGAGTTTGAAACAGTCCTGACAATCTGGAATTTGCCAAAACCTTTCAGCCTGGCCTCCTCCACCCCACTCCCTACACCCAAATCAAAAGTACCAAAGACGTTAAAAACAAAGCCAGGAGGCCAGTTTGGAAACATTATACCTAGAACAGAGACAAATATATTTGAGAAAATATATTACAATGGAAGATATTTAGTATTTACTGGAAAAGGAATTATTGACTATCCTAGAGCTTTTCTGTTAGTGGATTTTTCATCTCCTAGTATGCTGGAGCAGTGATGTTCTTGGTTTGGCAAAGAAAAAAGTTTAGTTTAGAGTAATTCATGGCTCTTCCCCCTCATCCTCCAAAATTTATTAATCCTTGGTGGATTAAAAAAGCAGAATTAGGAGAGACTTCTCTGGATGTAGTTCAGAAAAGTTATGAGCAAAATATTGAGACTACTTCCTCCGTGGCAGTTCAGGGAAAAAACCACAGAAATTTGTCCTGGTTAACAGTACACTCTATTTCTGCTCATACTGAGAGTTTCTATTGCATTGGAAATCACAGCAGCCATTACGGCTCTACACAAAATAGAGTGTAGAGTTCTGCAAACTGTTGTTAGTTTATTTTAGTGGATGATATATGAAAATACAGATACTCACTTCTCCCACCAAGCCCCTTTTTTTGACAGAATGAGAAGACATCAAACCTAACAGGAGAGCCATATAAACCAGAGAAGACAAACAGCCGTGTCTTACTGATTAGCAACCTGGACAGTTGTGCAGACGTTCCCCTGCTCAGATATGGACTGATGCTTCTGAATATGCAGGTACTTAATACTCTGGCAGTATTCAGCTCAGCTTTCCCTGCACTGGTGTCTCTATTTACCAGAAGGGAGCAGCAGCAGAGAATACTCACAGCTTTTGCGAAGACCCCCATAAGCTCTGGGAACTGATGTGTCAGGAGGGCAAGCATGGCTGTGAAAGAACAGAGTCCAGCAGTGAAGAGGATGAAGAAGGGAAGCTCTTTCTTGGGATAAACTGAAACCTCATGAAATGCTGTAGAAAAAAAATATGAGAAGGGGAAGACATTATACATTGAAAAAAAGTCAAAACACAACACCAACCAAAACCAAACCAATGTTCTTACATACTTTAAACAACCAGAGACACACAAAGATGCTTTTGAAGGACAAAGAGGATGAAGGTCTGATACATCTAAGGACATTACTGTTGTGTCCATTGTCCCTGCCAAGTAATTCTCTCTAAAGATCTTATTTCTGGTTTACTCTGGCATTACTTTTGTCTACCTTGTGTCAGCAGTAACTATAATGCAGCTCTGCAACAGCTAAACCCAGAAAACTGACTTAGATATAAAATATCAATTTTTTAATGTACATCATTAAGTAACCCATGGCTGCATGTTTGCTAATGCTGATACACAGAATGGAGAAACATGTGCCCAGGAGCAGCAGTGAACCCAACCATATGGAAGCATTGCTGCAGACCAGTTAAAGCAGGCTGTAAAAACTTACAGCCTTTGTAATTGTAAATTCTGAGTGTTTTATCTGCAGAGCAAGAAAAATCATCCTAAAAGCAGGACATATAAGCAAGTATTTTAAAACCTGGAAATTAAATGAACAGTGAATTTTTAAGATGTTTGATAACATACACTGATAGGAATACAGAAATTTCCTTGAATCTGGTATAAAAAATCTTTCACTGGACTATGGGAAAAGGAGCACTGGGATGACTAAAAAGGTTAGAAGAGGATAATGAATATTTTACCAGGAGGATATATCCCTTAAATTTTTATGGCAGCTCAGATTCAAGGTGAAAATTCTACTGTGTTAGCAAAAAATTGGGTGGACTCTTACGTGTCTGTTTCACTCCATCAGTCTGTAGTTTAGAGCTACAGTCAAGATTAATGCAAACTTTGAAACATTTTTTTTCTCATATAGGACCAACCTCAAGGCTTCCCATATACTCAAATCCTGTGGAACACTACTCTTCCATTTTGCCTACTTTCTTTGCTTCAGTGATCAGCTCTCATCTCTTTGTACTTGCAGACAATATAAACACAGGGTAATCCAGCAACGTGGCAGGATAACATTCATGCCTGCATTCATCAAGAGTGGAGTGGTTCTCAAAACCAAAACCAGGGATTTGTAAGAGTTTAAATTAAAATATTAAAAACTAAAAATATGTATGACTCTTAAGTCTGCTAGTTTGATCAGTTAAAAAACCAAAACTAGGGATAGATTACAACTTCTCTTTTAAAATAAATGCAGAGATCCAAAATACCAGAACATGGGCTTTTTAAGTCCAGGATCTCTTGTGCTTTTCTTGCACTGCCTTTTCACACAGACTCAAACCTGATGTTTCCAATCTGTTATCCAGCCAGGGCAAAAGCCTTGTAATTGACATTTTTAATTTGGACAGGCTATCAGATTGTTGTGTTCTGGTATAACTCCAGCTGTCTCTCCCATAAAACTCGCACAATGAAAGGGTGTGGACAGGTATGTGAAACCCCTCTAACCCACCTGTGTCTGTCACGGTATGCTAAACCCTTCCCTCCTCTAACCCAGGAGATTTTGCAGTGAAAGGCATTTCCCATAACTGCCAGAGCAGAACACACTGCCTGCATACGCTGTTAGAGTCCTGCTGCTAGCTTGTAACATTTGACAAGAACGATTAGTTTTGCATCTAAAAGGAGAATGCTGAGCTATTCTGCATGGCTTTGTCATTCCTAAATCTCCTGACACTCCACCCTCCCCAGCTCAGCATCCCTCTGAGTAAAGCAAGCAGAGCACTCTGAGAGGTGTTGTTATAATTAGGATGATTATAATGGGGTGGGGAGATACTGTCAGTTGCCAAGGATTTCTGCGTAATATCAGCAAGAATGTGCTGTGAAGGAGAGACTTGCAATGAGTGGATTTTCGCTGTATTATTCTCACCTAATGTTTACTCATGTAGGCTTATAAAAAGAGGCAACACCTTTTTCACCCCAAACCAGAGAGGTTCTGAATTAAAGACTACAAAGGGTGCAAATGCCCTCAAAACCAGCCTTCCCAGCAGAAGCAGGCTTCATTTTACTTGTTCCAGAACAACTTTTTCTTTATTCCTTCTTGGGAGAAAGGTGAGAGAAGAATCTTCTTCCTTGGATCAACTTTTATTTGCCTCCTCTGCCCTGACCCTGCAAACTTGTGTGTGTTCCACTTGTGCTCACACAAAGTCCCACAGAGAGAACACATGTGGGAATGAAGTGTAACTGCAAGATTGGCTGCTTTGGCTCTTCCTCTGCATTCCTGTGCTTCACTGCATGCACTGCAATGACTCTCATTAGCTTGGACTGTAACGCTTCTTGAGGGCTGGATCTCTCTTTATATCCATATCTGGGAACCTTGCTGGCACTTCCCTAATACATGCCATAAACCCACATAAAATTGATGGAGATGACTTCACATCAATCTCTTCATAACAGCACACACGCCATAACATGAAGAAAACCCTTTCTTGCAATTTAAGACTGCTTTTTTGGAAAATATAAGCACAGCCTGTCACGAGTACTAGGGCAGTAATGATCCAGCTGTCCTCAAACATGTTGGATCGTGCCTCGGAATTTAAGTAGCTAGTGTGTCTACCGGCGATTAACAAGGCTGTGACACTGTGCTTTTGGTTTGATGGGATGTTAGCCTAGATGAAAGATCAATGTCTTGGCAAGAGGGAACAGCAAGATCTAACTGATCTGGATCTCTTTGGTAATCTCCCTCCCTGTCTGTAAGCTGTCAAAAATAATAAATACAGCTAATTGTTATGAACTATGTTGAGGAGCTGCCTCTGGAACCATCACAGGAGCTCCAGAGGCTCACTGTCAATCTGGTTATTCTAATCCAGTGTATTCAATTTAAAAGGCATCAAAGGAGACTGGTGCTGCAAGACTCAGGTAAACAATTCTTTGGTGTCAATCATAAGAAAAACGTTGAACATACATGGTAGTAGTTCTCGATCTGCAGTTTCTGTACAAATAGGGTAAGGGTAGAAAAGATGTCCTTTTTCCAGTGGATAGGGGATCATTCTGAAAGCTGAAAAGAAAACACAGTGCATAAATTACTGTGAGTGTGGCAGTCATACTTAAATATGCTTGGAATTCTGAAAAACAAACATAGACAAAACATTTATATTTGGTTGCAAACAGCATACAAATTGCTCAATAAAATGCCAAACCAGAAATCTACATTGAGCTTTTAATCACAGAAACTCCTATGTTTATTTTTATTCTTGAGACAATGTTCCTGAATGTCAGGTGAAACCACATTACAAGGACATATAAAAATGGTTGCATAATCAAAGCCCATCATACATCCAATTCCACAGCCAAGTTTACACATTTTGTCTTAGGCTTTTAGGCGGCAGAATTATTAAATTTCAGGGCAAAGAAGTGTATCTGATATAACAGGTATAGTCTACAAAAATGACCAGCCAAGCCTGTAAATTCAGACCAATACTCACAGTCTCTGTGCATCAAGAATAATAGAAGTTTTCCATGGCAAAAATGCACTACTCTTTTTTCCATCACACTCCAGCAAGCCAGGTAACACTGATGACATGAGCTCTGAGGACCCGTTTTCCAACACAGTCATATTTTAATTTTCTGTGTGGCAATCAAAGATCAATACTAACCTAGGTTCCTGTCATGCATTCTTTCTAAATGCAGTGGATCAAGTCAGGTTTCCAATATAAATCTTCAGGTCATGGATTAAATAATACTTAATCTTACGAATTTTTAAAATTGAAAATAATAACAGAGAGGGAGGGAAATGGATTACTAAATCTTGATGATGCTGATGTCATAGGCCATCTGAGTGTGGTTTATGGAAATATCAGAATACTTGACTGAAATATAGCTTTGCAATAAAGGCACCCTTTTCCATTATCCTATATATTATTTTCACTGTTAAAATGTCATCAACATGTTATTCCCACTACTCCCATGAACATCAATCACTGAAGCAATATTTTCCCCAACAGATGCCCTAGAAGCAATGTACACTTTAGTTGTTAGGTACAGCCCACTGCCACACAATAACACTCCATTATCTCTCACTCACAAGGCAACTTAAGAATTTGTTTAAATACACACTTCCCCAGTATTTTCAGCTGTGCACATTGCATTTGAAATTATGTTAGCTGTATTTTTTGTGAAATTATATTATTGTATTTTTTGATTGCTGCATTTAAAGCAATAGTGAAGAAGGCAGAGATCGTGAAAGATTGTAAACCAGCCTGGGCTGTAATGCTCTTCCAGCATTAACCACTCTCCATAGCAACCCAAAAAGCAAAGTACAAGTACAATAATCCAAGCTGTGTATGATCTTAACACACAACAAACTTGAGTGTCTGTACAAAAGCATATGTGGAATGATGTTCAATGCTGATTTCTTCTAAATCCCTAACACAAGTTTTTCCTTCCAATTTGGCTTAATATTGAAACAGACAATCAAGCCTCCTCTGCCTTACCCTAAACCACAGTAATATTAAGATTTTAATCAAAATAAAACGGGAGGTAAACATGTTATTTTTACAAAGCAGGTGGAAAATGTTTGGACAGATTTTACTCAGTTTAAGCAGTCGTGGTTGATGTGAGACCATGGGATATTTACAGCAGAGCAGCTTTATTTAGCAATGTTATCAGCCATGGATAATGCAATGTTATCAGCTGTGGTTCATCTGAATCAGTTTGTGTCTGCATAGGTACTTCTCTGCCTTACTCCTACACTATTATCTGATTCTATTTTACATTAATTGACTCAGGCAGCACAGAGGCATTTTGCCACTCACCCATGTATTTGCTGCAAGAGCTACTGAAATGTTTGAGGACCCCTAGGTTTCTCTTCTTCATGCACGCAGTAGGAATTTTGATGCAAGTTTAGAAACCAATAATGACAAATCATCACCCCAGACATTTTTGAAATTTGTTACACTTTGAAACTACAGACCTCCTGTATGGAAAACCTGGCCCAAACACAGTGGTGCTTGGGCTTTTATAGCTGTACTATGAATAAAATACTTACAAACACATAGAAAGAAAGTGAGGGCACCTGACCATTAATTACATGTAGACTGTTAGTTAAAACTAGTATTTAATTACATTTAACTTCTCTGTCATGACTTCACTGGTTTTCACTTAGTTATGCAGAGATGCAAAGATATGGACCAAAAGTTATGATTATTGGACTAGACAATGTAAAACCATTAAAACCCTTGGTTGTCTTCATATGTGAGCAAAATTTGAATAAAAATTTTGAGGGCCTGTGCACTGTTCGTATTTTTCTGAAATTACTGTACAAAATGAATTATGGATTTTTCTGCAGAAGTTATGCAATGACACTCATTTACATCTTTACAGGCTATTATACAGCTATTAGCTAACAAATTACGTGTTCAGATTGCTGAATGTGGAGATAATAAGAAGGGGAATGTAGTTAGATGAGAATTCCCTATGTTGCCTTCAGGCACAGATGACTCAATTCCCATGTGGCAGGAGGACTGCAGGGGAGCCAAGACTGTTGTGCCAAAACCAGGTCCTAGGACAAAGCCCTTTAGGGGTTCCCCAGCCTGACAAAGCAAAAGAAGATCTGTGCAGGATCTTCCCTGCAAAATACTGCTTTTACTGATGGAATAATGAACTCTGGGCTAAAGGACTTCTGCAATAACCAAGAAGAAAAGGAACACGGCGTAAAAGAAAATCACTGAAAAGAAGCCATTGGGAAAGAACCTATGACAGAAAATAATAGTCTAGGAGAAATAATGAAGAAGAGCTAGCAGATATGACAGAGAACAATGCAGCAGAGCAAACCCCAGGCAGCACTGGTATGGATTACTGAGCAAGGTGTTCTATACACCTAGAAATTAAACCAGTGCATCCTCAGGGAGCCTACACTGCAAATTAGGCAAGTTCAGGTCATTTCATACTGTAACTGAGATTGTAAATCACTTTTACACTGGAGGTATTAAGTACATTTCTACAGGAATTGTCATGGCAACAAAGTATCTTTTCTATCAAAGCTAAATGAGGACAAAAAATGGTGAAACACACACACAAAAAAGCTGGTATAATAACATATGGAGAGGATGAAAAAGAACAGAATAAAGCAGAGCAGAAACAGGGAACTAGATTACATAAAGGAAAAAGCTGCATCAGAAAAACAGGCCAACAAAGGCTGATTATAAGTTTCACTTTTAAATCCTCTGAAACCTGGTAAAAAACACATCTCAAAGGATAAGAGATATTAGAAGGTTAGTATATGACCTTTGGAAGTCATATACTCCAACCTCCCACTCAGTGCAAGGTCATTTCCAAGTTAGGCAGGATTGCTCAGAACTATGTCAAGCTGGGCTCTGAGTATCTCTGGGGCTGGAGATCCCACAGATCCCTCTCTCTGTGAAAATCAGGTTCTTAGGTCTGGATTTAAATTTATCTGGTTTGAACTTGTGTATATTGCTTCTTGTCTTTATGCTGGGCTGTTCTGTGAAGACTGTGACTCTCTCTTCCATACCATCTCTCTGTTGGGTGGTGGAAGAGCAATGGGATCATCTCTTCACCCACCATAAGATCTCTCCAGGCTGAACAAAACCAGCCTCCTCAGCATTTTGTCCTATATCACATATTCCAGTTCCCTATGCATCTCAGTAATCCTTCACTGAATTCACCCCAGTTTTTCAGTTTTAAAAAAGTCATAAAATACAGGATTGCTTTATATTACACGTTAATACATACCTGTCTATAAGGGACACTCATCATTTCCAAATATCAAAGCATTCATGGAATCACAAAATGGTGTGGGTTGGAAGAGATTTTTAAAGATAACCTAGTTCCAACTCCACTGCCATGAACAGGGACACCTTTCACTAGACCAAATTGCTTGATACTCCATCCAACCTGGCCTTGAACACATGGAGGGATGGCACATCCACAACTTTTCTGGGCAATCTGTTCCAGTGCCTCACCACCCTTATTGCAAAATATTTTTTGTTTATGTACTCTCAGTTTGAAACTATTCATTCAAATAATGACAAACAAATCTCTACAACGCTGGAATGAAATAAGTTATTATCTCCTTATCCATGAGTAAGAAAATATGTCTCAAAGAAGTTGGGAAATTTTGCTCAGTATTACACAGCAAACACAATATAAGACTTCAAACCCCTTTCACTCATTAAATGAAGTTTGTGTTTTCAGTTCACATTTCAACCATTTCAATGCTGGTGAGGATGTAACTGGTGTCCAAAATTCTCACACACTATACTTGATTAAAACTATTACTTTTTTCATGACATTCAATAAAAATATTTGATTAGCTCGTTTGTAAGAAAGAGGATTACTTACTGCCTTCCCATGTACAGTGTAAGAGGTTCAATGCCCCCTCTACTCTTTTCCAGTGTTGAAGATGAAAGAAAGCATATGCTATTGCTTCACTGTCCCCTCTCTTCAGAATATGTTCAGGGGGCAGAATTAGGCTTTTCATTTCTAGTAGATACTGAAATAAAAAAGCACAGCACAATTATTGCAGAGGTAATACAAAACACAGAAAGTGATTCTATAATGCACACTGAAAGGTCTACTTCCCTAAAGCACTTTTTCTCATAAGGTTTCATCAAATGTGCAACATCACCAACTGCACTTGAGGACATCTACTGAATTATTCCCAAAGATTATGATATGTTGTCAGATGGTTCTGCTCTACAGCAGTAGTATGGGGACTACAGAGAAATTCAAAATGAAACATCTCTCTTATTGAAGGAGATGGAAAAAAAGGGGCTCAAAGCAGAAAATGGAATTTAATTACAAGAGCCTTTAAATTAAAAATGTTATAACAAAATGAAGACAACTTTAAGCATTTTGATGCACAAAGTCTTTCTATAAGGAAACATATAGCACTCATAGTTGGCACACAGGTAGCTGCATTTACTGCATTGTTATTAACTGGTTGCCAGGTCTATGAATCTGCAAGCTTGGCAGCCACCTAAGAAGCTAAGAACAAGTTACAAAGTAAAAAAGTTCCAAATGTAACAAGTGCCTGATTTCCCAGGGTGGGGTGGGGGTAAAAGTATAGGACCTTTAAGCTTGCTACTTGAAAGAGTTGTTGAATGTGTCATTACTGACTAAACCCACAAGCAATTTTCACAGAAAATTGCCACATAACTGGCTCCCCCAACCCAGCAGAAGCAGATGAAACACACACAGGGTTCATGACACAGGAAAAGATAGAGGTCTCAGACATTATTCCAGCAGGTGGTTTTTCCATGAACTAGACTAAGACATGAACTAGACAACTAACACCAGTTCAGCAGACATCACTGGTGTTACTGCATTCCAGTTAGTGGAGGAGAAAGAAACAGCAGAGGGTAAAGATATACCCCTTGTTGTCATCCTTTACAGGAAAAGGAGTAACAGACAGAAAACAAGCTGCTGCATCAGCCCCTGTTTGTCAGTCCTCCTGAGGAGTGACCATTTCCCAGCTTTGCACTGACTGCTCTCCACAGCACGGGGAAACTGTCCCTCTCTTCCAGGATGCCCAAGATCCAATGTTCTCCCAAGAGACTGCTCAAGTTAACACAAAGGCAGCAGGTGAGTCAGGCCCTAGCACAAGGCTGGGAAAGGAAAGGAATGGCTGATCACTGGCAATGAAGGAGGGAGTGTGCAGCCTCTCCATTTCACCCTGTGCTACAGCCTGGTCTAGAAAGAGGACTGCAGGATCTAGGGACTGACAGTTTCCTAGTGCAGGCACCCATGAGGAGGAAACCTGGCATTGGAGCCGAAAGGGAAAGGTGGTGTCAACCTTGCACAACCCCTGATAAATGCTGACTTCTGTGAACAGGATGTGCTGGTGCAGAAAAGGCAAAAGAAAGGAATGAGGATTGGAAGTCAGCCTTGTGAAAAGGAAAAGGGCAAAACGAAATGAGCACCAATAGCATGATTTCATGGAGGATGTCCTAAAGCATGTCATTGCTTTGTCTGAAGGAGCTGTCAAACAGGTAAAAGATTTGGAGAGCTCATGATCAAAACAGAGAACTGTCAATCCTGGGGAATAAATAAATACCTCAAAGAGAGATCACACGTTTCTGATGTGGTACTTTTCATTTTTGTCTTAAAGGAAGACAAACTGAATTAGCAGTGGGAGTAGTTCAGTGTGATACCTGGATTTTCCCTAAAGCCTTTCAGAAAAATCTGAGAGAGCTGCAAAGCAGGTGGATTAATGGAAGAAGGAATGGAAATTGCAATTTAGTAGGCAGTCCAAGGGATTAAGGGTGACAAAGAAAACAGAATAAAGAGTTGACAAGAGGGAGGGAGCTGCCAGGTTTACACCGATACAGCAAACATGCACTGCCTTAATGAATGCCTCACCCTTTTAAAAATACCCATTATATCTGTTGAGCAGAATGGAATAGAGCTACAAAAGCTGCAGGTTTCTACCTGTTTTATTAATTTAGAACATTAGTGCTTATTTCCATATTTTCTGCAAAATTAATTGAGAAAATAAGTTCTCAAGATTCAAATGTTTCAACCAAAGGAAAAAACATAAATAAACCCTATGACATGTCACTATTAGTAACTAGGGAAAAAAAAACAACAAACCAAACAAACAAACAAAAAAAATGGCAAAACAAAACAAAACAAAACAAAAAAAAAAACACCAGGAAGGAATGTTGTATTTCTAGGAGCATTAAAAGAAAATCTGTTATTATGATTCTTATGTATTGCTTGTTATCAGCAATTAAAAAGAAATCAAGTGGAAATACCAGATGGAAGGATCTATATCTATCTATATCTATATCTGTATCTATATCTATATCTATCTTGACACTTGCAATCAAGCTTAGTTCTCACTCAGTTAAGTTGACTTTTCAGTCTGCATTTTTCTCAGTTTCAGAAAGAAATTATTCTTAGAAGTGCCTCAGATCAAGAATGTGAAACCCTCCTCCCTCGTTACTGTATCACAGCTACCTTCCTGAACAAAAAGTCCATAACCTGGTTTGGTGATACTCAAGACCCACACAGAAAGTTGATAGGTGGCTCAAGACTCATTTGTGACTCATAAATGTTTTTATTTTATGCATAAATGTCAGCCACACCTCTTGAGCATACAAACTGTCAATTAATTTATTTGGATGTATTTCCAGCAGGAACACTGACTGTACACAGCCCCAGAGAGACCCTGTCTGGAACACTTTGTACAGCTCTCATCAGGCACTTTCCAAAACAAAAAAGATCAGATTTCTCAAGTACACAAAGAAATGGTTTTGGGAGATGGCACCTGAAGGCTTGCATCTATTTAAGTTCTCTGAGCATTAGTAAAGGGTAGCAAAAAGCTGCCTAGCTGAACATAGGGCTTGATTATTATGGAAGGAGAGATATGACAGTCCATGAAAATTAGAATGGTCCTGATGTCCTAGAATATCATATCCATTGATGCACTGCTGTATTTTCAAGGAGAGTTCGAGAGCCCAGAGGGCATTTGGGTCCCTGGAGGTTTTGCTGGCAGGGCTGAGGGTGCACCTGGAGACAGCTGAGGGCAGCCCTCTTTTGGTAACTGCAGGTCCTGGATCTTTCAGAGGCAGGACTGAGCCCCAGCAATCTGCTGGGTTTCTAGCAGGTTATCTGTGAAACCAACACAGTCCCCCTGAAACATTTTGTATTGGACAAGCAGACAAATTCCAGTCAAATGAACTGAATAATAAAAAAAATTAAAACCTTTGTTTAAAAACCATCCAATGAGCTGCAGTCCTCATGCTGCCCATATAGCATGTGAACTACAGTCCTGATGGACTACTGCATGCAACAAACATCTCCAGCTCTTGGGAAAAATCAGCCAAAGACATCTGACTGCAGCTTCCAAGAGCCTGCTATTGCACTTCATCAAAGGTAGTATACTAGACAGGAGCAGTCTTCTCTAGAGTCACCAAAGACTTCAGGGTGGGAGTCTATTCATATATCAAAATTTCCAAAGGCCTTATTCCAGAATACAGCCCTTGCTGTCACGGGACTAACAGAGACACAAAATCCAACCATACTACTAAAATTCATACTAGTAACCTACACCTCTTGACAGACTCTCTATTAACTCTATTAACTCCCTATTAACTCCTGATGAATTGGCACCCACCCAGATTGAACCACAACCTTCACAATTTAAATAATAAAACTTCAATACCTTATCAATCCTTTGAATACACAGCGAAGAAAGGAGCCCTCTGTCATCCTGACAGAACTCTGAACCCAAGCATGGTTGCACTTCAGAGGGAGAATCAAACCAGGCTAAATAAGAAATCTAGCTAAGAGACAGGCATTCACGGAGGAAATCTAGATGGTAAGACCAACGTATCTCCAACTGCATTTGTTTTCAGAAACAAATGAAGAAGTTTAATTAGAACAAGAAATAAAATGCTGTCACCATCTGGGCTTATCATGTCCCTTTAAAAAATGAACCAGTTCAGAAACAAACAGCCTAGAAAATTTCAGCCAGAATGATCTCTTCACTTTTGTGGCCAATGACAGCACTTGTTGAACACTGCAACAGCTCCCCAGAGAAGTGGTCAGAGCACCAAGCCTGACAGAGTAAGCTTTTGGACAATGCTCTTGGGCACACAGTGTGACTCTTGGGGATGGTGCTGTGCAGGGCTGGGAGCTGGACTTGATGGTCCTTGTGGGTCCCTTCCAACCTTGGGATTTTCTTTGATTTAATGATTCTGTGACCCAGCCTCAATGGAGTTAGAAGAAAAGACTGGAGTTGCACA